>CANXYC011523928.1:0-27930 GCA_948193065.1 Aleurites moluccanus | reverse complement strand
CCCCAGCTAGCATATATATAGGTTTACACTAGGGTTGAACCAGTTAATGGGCTCTTGCCCATTAGGCCCACTACAAAGGTCCTTTACCTATTAGGATTTATATTAGAACATAAATTAGGGTTATTTAATAAACCCAACACTATTCACTATTTAAAATAGAGTTTTAAGTTAAGAAATTAGAAAAAAGAAAATTATATTTATTATATCACCAAATGTATTAAAAAATAACATTTTATTTATTATACTCTTAAATTATGTGAAAAAAAGTGATAATATTTTTTGGTAGGGGGATTATAGTATTTTCTCATTATTTGGAATGAGTGAATATGCTGAGTTGTATTAGTCTCACCTAAGTGAAATTGAATATATAAAATCCTTGTTGTATTAATCTGAGCTAAGAGAAATTGAATATATAAAATCTTTAACAGAGATCCTATTTGGAGTTAAATTATGATATTTTGATTTTATCTAAGAATCAATAAGATAACTAAAATTTTCATTAAAAAACAAGTAATTATAAGCTAAATGGAGTTAATTTAATTTTACCCACCTAAAGATCCATTTTAAAAAAAATTAACTACCTAAAGCAAAAAGGAAGTTACTTTTAATTAGTATTAAAATGTTAAAATATGAATTTTTAGAAAATTAGTATCTTGATTGGATGTGTTAAATTCTAAGCTGCCATTGTAGTTTACTTAATATTCATCTTTAAGTGACAACTGATAAGATCATTATGTTAAGTCTAATTGATACTTAATAGCATACAATGGCCTCTACTCGAGCCACTTGGAAATATAGTCTACATGCAATGGTTTCGAGTCTCAATTCTAGGTCTTAGGAGTACAAAAAAGTGGCATGAATCATTTTACAGCTCTGGTACCATGCTAAATTCTAAGTTGTTATTGTAGTTTGCTTGAGTTTACTATTTTACAAATGTTGAAATTTATAGAATTTTGGGAGTGCCAATTTAAAAGCTAACAATTGAAATTGGAGAACCTAATTATATATAATCTCATTCAATATTTTATATTTAATCAATATGAGATCTATTTTCACACTCAATTTTTTATTCTTCATTATTCATTCATTCATTCATTTTTATGTAGTTTAATAGGATGTAAATCCACAAAAATCCCAAAACATTGTCCTAAAATTCATATTTCATACGCATATATTAAATTCTTTAGCTCATACTCAATAAGTCATAACAAAAGCATGTTACAAACTAACTAGCGAGAATGCAGCAAACGTGAACACCTATTGCAAAGTAATACTAAGAATTGGATTCAAGATAATTGCCAAAATCTCTCTATTTCCTTTCCTTCTTTATCTCGAATGAGATTTGAGAGAAATGAAACCAAATCTTTGGCTTTACTACGAGGGCAGTGGTGGAGATATATTGACAGGAATTATCTTTTACATTCAAGTGGGGAATGATGCAACTATTGCTGATTTAAAGCGAGAGATCGGTACCCAACAAAAGCTACCTCATGATCGTTTGATCTTGCTTCTTGATAACAATCAATGTCGTTTGATAAATGAAGATGGAGATGGAGATGGAGATGAAACATCACTAGTTGATAGTGGAGTTCGTGATGGATCTCACATCTATCTCTTCTTCAATCCACTAGAGGATGGATGTACTCATCATTTTATATATGTTTAATTTACCTGATTCTCTATTGAGGTTGGGCTAATTAATCAGTAGGTAATTAATTAGTAGGCTTTGAGAAAATTAGTATAGAAAAAAAAAAAAGGAAAATAAATTTTAGGTTAGGGAAGGAGATAAATAATGCAATTAGATTTTTGGTTTTAAATTTTTATTAGTAAGATAATATAAATACACGCCCGTGCACATATACATTAAGTAAAGCTTGTAATCAATAAAAAAAATATTAATTAATAAGTTAAATTAGCCAAATTTAGTAACCTAAAAATTAAATATAAAATCTTAATTCAATTAATAAATTATAAGCTACTATAAGATATAAATATAAAAATGACATATGAATATATTTAATTACAAAATAAAAAACAACATATGATATAATTATTTTATAAAACTTAATACGCAATACTTGTACTGTTAATAGAAATTTTTTAATATGATATAATTAAGATATATATTTAAAATTAAAGTGTTGATTTTTTATAATTATAGATTAATTTAAATTATTTAGAATGATATATAGTTAATATATGTCATCAGCATAACATTATCTATAAATTAACAATTTTCAACTGAAATGTAAAATTTTAAATATTTTAATTTTTTAGTGGGGCAAATTGGGCAAATTTAAATTATTTAGTGGGCCAAAAAAAAAAAAAATACATATATATTTAAAAGGGATTCATGGAGGCACTTGAAGTTAGGGGTGTGCAGTATTAAGGAGTATTTCAAACTAAATTAAAAATAGTGATTGGAAGAAATTACAATAAATCAAACTGTTTACTTATAGAAATTAAATTGTAATAAAACGGTTTGTTTCAGTTTGTAAAACGGTTTGATTTAAAATTACAATTATAATTGATAAAGACCAATAATTGGAAAAAAAAAAATAAAAAATGAAAGAGATAAACAACAAAGACCAAACCTTAAAAATAGTTGATTGACATATGACAGAAAGTCAAATAGTTATAAGAATATAATTTAGAAGATTAAATCAAACCAAACTATCTAATATAATTTGATCTATTTAATTTAGCAATTCAAATCAAATAATAAAAATCCCCTACTTGAAGTGCCTTCATTGCCCCATTGTAGAATCGCCCTTTACAATAACAAGAAAAAAAAAAATAAGAAGAAAATTATTTTTAAAACAGTGAGATTTGAAGCTTGTACACAAGGAAACTAATACAATATTAAATTTGATAAATATATTAGTTGGAGTTTAATTACTAGTGAATGCCTATACACCAATGTACATTTGGAATTCTAATTATTAAAAAATAGAGATTTTTACAAAATTATTAAAAAAATAAAAAAAAAATTATTTTTACTGTTGCAAAAATATTATTTTAAAAATATGACATAAATTAAATATATACTAAAAATATATTAAATATATATCAAATATACTAAATATATACCAATATATATATTAAAAACAGTAGAAGTGAAAGGAAAAAAAGAAACCGTAAAAATTAAAAAAATCATATATTTATTTATTTTTTCCTAAAATATATCCTACAATAATTGGGATCTTTTGTTACACTCAATGTCCAAGTATTCCCAAGTCGACTTGGCTAGGCTATACAATATGTCGGTTTGATAAATAATTTTTATTAACTGAATAAATTAAAATTAATTAATTCAACCAAATCTATTCAAAATAATTATAAAATTAAATTAATCAAATTGATTATATTGTGTTTTTATTAAAAAATGAATATTAGTAAATGTTTTCACTTTTTAAAATTCAAATATATTATAAATATTTATTACTTATAACATTTTAATTTCTAATTTATTTATATAAAAAATGAAAAAAATAATTAAATCTTGGCATAAAATAATGCCATATAATATTAAAAATAAATATTATATCATAATATTTCATAAATGTAAGTATACAAATTAATTATGCACCAATTAAAATATAATTTTATAAAAGAAATAAAAATAAAAAAATATAAATTATTTGGCACATTAAATTTATAATTTATTTATCTAAAAAATAAATACATTAACTGATTCGGTTAATTTGCTATTTGATAAATAAAATTTATAATTTAATTGAAAATTAAAAATTAAAAATTTTATATTTTTAATTCAATAGAATCGATTATTTTATTTAATTTTATTAATTTAACTTAATTATATTGATTCGATTCGATTAATGGGTTTACCAATTAAGGCTTACCCTAGAGTTGGCAATAAATACCTTGATAAATAGTTGTGTGGACAAGTAAGCCTTGAAATTGCATTTTATTAGAACACTAACAACCAGCCCTTTTGCATATCCTTAATTTAATTTATAATGAATACCGATTAAATGCTAAATTATAACTAATTAGACATAAACTCCACACCCAAATGATCACATTAATACATTGGTTCTGTGAGTTGACCAACATAATGTTTTAAAATGATTTGCCCTTTTGATCTCAAATATCTAATTTCTTTATTTATTTATTTCATTTTTTTTTTTTTTTTTTTTTTTTTTGAGCTATGCGTGGGAGGCATGTCTATAACAAAGAAGGTCTATTAGTCGGCTCCTTATTTGATGTATTATTAACTTTATCAAATGACCACCAAAAAATACTATAAAACTAAATTAAAACAATTATTAAATATTTAATCTAATGAAATTTTCATTTTCAAAAGCTCAGCTCAGCTATAAATAAATGCTGGGTTTTAGACCTCCAATACATGCTTCAAGTCTAAAAAAACACCTCAGAGATTCAGCCACCTTTAGATAATGGCTATTCAAAAATTTCATTCATTTCTCTTTTGTCAACTATTTCTCATCCATCTTTTCATAGACCTAATTAATTCACAAGTGTTAAACTTAAATCTTGGGCTAGGCATAGACGCAAGTACGATTCCCTAGGATTAGCACTTGGGTTCTATAGCAAGAACTGCCCAAATGCAGAGCTGATTGTACATGATACTGTTCAGCAATTCATTTCTAGTGATCCAACACTTGCTGCTCCTTTACCAAGGTTGCATTTTCACGATTGTTTCGTTAGGGTAAGTATATATGTCCTTACTTAGAACCAAAGTATATATTGAGGTTGAAGTTGTAAATAATAATAATATTTTTAATTTTTTGTGTCCGAAGGAGTGCTGACTTATAAATGAATAAATGACATATTATGTTATAAAACCAATATTTATCGACTACTTATAAGTCCTTATTATAGGGATCTGATGGTTCAGTGTTATTGAATTATACAAAAACCAATCAAGCTGAGAAAGATGCAATTCCCAACAAAACCTTAAGAGGTTTCAATGTGATTGATGCTATAAAAACTCAAGTAGAAAAGAAGTGTCCTGGTGTGGTTTCTTGTGCTGATATTTTGGCTTTGGCAGCTCGAGATTCAGTTCAAATGGTATTAAATAAAGAGAAATTATTAGGTGAAATTAGAGCATATTTTTTATAGTCTCATGTATATGTCTCCACTTCAATTACATATGGATTTCATTTTATGTGAGAAAAAAAAAAGTTCCGATATACTTAATAATTTCTCTTAAATAAATTCTTACACAATAATTCATTAAAACTAATTAATTAAATGTGGATGAATTTATTATATTTAATTACGTGCTTTATGCTTATGCCTAATTAGTCAACCATATATTTGTTTTTCTTTCAGATTGGAGGACCATATTGGGATGTTCCCACTGGACGTAGAGATTGAAGAGTGTCTATTGCTTCTGAGGCTTTAGCACAAATACCATCTCCATTCGCCAATATAAATCAACTCAAACAAAATTTTACTGCAAAGGGCTTGACTGTAAAGGACCTGGTGGTTCTTTCGGGTAACTATTCTAACAAATAAAGCTTGTTAAAATCTTAGGCATTAATACTAATGAGTTTTTGGTTTTGCAGTACTCGAGTTATCTCTAGAGCTATGGGGGCTCAAAGTAGTGTTAACGTAGTAGACTGAGTTTATCTAAGATATCTCATAATTATCATGTTTCATTGCAATATATATATATATTAATTAAACATTTTTCTTCAATATTTTGGTGCAAGAGCACACACCATTGGAATTGGACATTGCTTTATAATTTCAAACCGGTCGTACAATTTCTCTGGCAAAGGCGACACAGACCCTTGATTGGACCCAGTGTACGCAGCTGAATTAAAGGCGAAATGTAAGGCTGGAGTACCAATACAGTTGTTGAAATGGACCCTGGAAGCTCCACAATATTTGATGATGATTACTATAATGTTGTAGCTAGAAAAAGAGGGCTTCTCCAATCTGATGCGGCTCTACTCAATGATATTGAAACAAGAGTTTGTCACACTTCAGTCTTTGACAAATGGGCTCACTTTTAAACCTGATTTTGCTAATTCAATGGTGAAATTAGGCCGCGTTGGAGTACTTAAAGGCAGCCAAGGTGAAATTAGGAAACAGTGTGCACTCGTAAATTAATGGATTATTATTATTATTTTTTGTGTAATTTTCTTTAACTTGTATTGATTTTCCCATTTGCAACAATTAGGGAAAATCATGACTTTTGAGTCTGAATCAAGTTATTATGATATCAGCGTTATGAAGAGTCAATTTCTTGTCACGGTTTTAGATTTAAATAATAATTTTTGTGTTGATATACACCTTATTGCTATTTATTAATAAAAATTTGAATAGAATTATGTGGGCTTTTTAGAACATTTTATTCATGTTAAATTTTAATCTTTATTTTCTAATTCTATAAGGGAGAAAATTGTGATTTTAAATTTATCAAATCTTATAATGTAGAACATTGCGATTTCAAATTATAACTTATTTTAATTAATATTTTTTTAATATTAAATTTATTGATGATATTTGAATTTTAACGTATACTTTTAAAATAATTTTGATCATGTTTGATTTAAATGTTCGTATCAATTATTAATTATTGTTAATAGTCGTTAGATGATACTTATTGACTGATAGCTGATAGTTAGTGGGTATTACTTAATAGTTAATTATTGTAGGTATTTAATAAAATTATTATTCGCTATTAGTTATTATTATATTCAATGACTATTAAAGATAAATATTAATATTTATTTATTTTATTTAAGTTTCATTTAGTTTAACTGTTCGTAATAACTGTTAGATGTTACTGATAATTATTATCTGGTGGCTAATAGTTGATAGTCGATGACTGTTACCTAATAGCTGATTATTTCAGATATTTAATAAAATTATTATTAGCTGTTAGCTGTTAGTCGTTATTATATTCAATGACCATTAAAGATAAATATTTATATTTATTTTTTATTTATACTTTTAGAGGATAATTTATTTTTTTAATTAAAAAAGCATGAATTTTTTTTAAAAAAAAAATAAGAGTTTTTTCAAAAAAAATTCTGTTTTGAAATTTTTGCAAATAACAGTTATTTGACTACCTAACAGCTAACAATTGTCAGTAACTAAATATTATAATGCAGTTGTTGAGAATAAAAAAACTTATAACTGCATGAAATTTTTTTACCAAACACCCACTTAAATATTATTTTTAGAAGATAATTTAATCTTTTTAATTAAAAAAGTATAATTTTTTTTTAAAATTTAATTTAAAATTTTTATAAATAACAATTAATAATTATCAGTAACCAAACACAATAATATAATTATTAAAAATAAAAAAAAAAACTGCATAAAAAACTTTACCAAACACACTTTATCTTATCACAATGTTAAAATACCATTTTACTTTTATTAGTAGTTAAGTGAATAAATGATGCAGCAAAAACTAAGGTAATTAATAGGAATAATGAGGAAAATATTTGTGTCAAGGAGATATTTAGGTGATAATTGGGCTTGTCTCTAGATGTGTATAAGGGAGAAAACCACCCATTTGCTTGATTTGGACCACACAATCATCTGAGTCCATTCCTCCTCTTTCATCTGTACAAAGCCCAATTTAAAGATCTATTAAAATGGAAATGATGATCCTTTTTCCCCATCTTTTTTCATATTTCCAAGTGTAAACGAGATTTTATCTCCTCCCTTTGTCCCCAGCTCTTTCTTTCTCAATTGTTTCTCTCTCTCTCAAACAAAGAGTCAAGGTGGTCTTAGTGAGTGTTTGGCAGAATTTTTTTTAATGAGTATTTGATAAAATTTTTTGATATAGTTATTAATTTTTGGATTCTAAAACTGTATCAAATTTGTCTGATTTTTTTTTAAATGATAGTTATTAACTGTTAGATAATCAAACAGCTGCTCTTAATAAAAATTTCAATTTAAAATTTTAAAAAAAAAATTCAATTAAATTATCCTATTAAAAATAATATTAAATAAAAAATAAATATTAATATTTATACATCAACTAATATTAATAATAATTTTATAAAATATTTGCAACAATCAGCTATCCGCTATTAGCTACTAGCTAGCTATAAATAGTTAAATCAAACGGGGCTTTATTTTCTAATCTTGCATCTCCAACTTGCAGATTTTGCTGATTTACCTTCTCATTTAGTGCAAATATCACATTTCACATATTTTAATGATGAAAGTAACAGAAGGATTATATAATTCAATTTTCAAAGCTAAGGTTCTGACCAATGTATTTGATTATTATTGAAGATAATAATAATTCATCCATAAGGTAAATAAGATGGAGAGAAATTAACCTTTTGAAATAACAACACTATTTACAAATTACAATAAAGAATTCATGCCATGCTCTCAGTATAAATCTCCTCTGTTTTTGTTTTCAGTCTTTGAAGCAACGTATGAATTTCCCAAAGTTCTTTTGAATGACCTGTCCAAGATTTGGGCTAGGGGAGCATTCTCAGTTCAGTTCTTACCAAATATGACCTTTATTTTCATCATGGGCTTCTCCAATATCCAGCTATAAAGTCAAAGGGGCTAGCATCTTAGCGATCTTAGGCTTGTTCGGAAATATAGGGCTTTAATAGTACCTATATCTTTATGTAATAGGTTAGAAGTATAAACCCTCATTTCCCCATCAACAATTTCTGATGTACTAAAAAATACACATTATTTTATAACTTTTCTTTAGAATATGAACATAAACAAAAACAACGTTTCGGAAAAATAAAATACCATTCCGAAACTCTAATAAAAGAATAAAAATTTTCAAATGACTTAACATTAACGACCAACATTAAAACTAGTAAAAGTCATCAATGGTTGAATTGAAGAACTAATTGATGGATTAGGAACTTCATACATGGCAACAGGCATTTTCAATGGAATATTAGGAATACCAGCTTCAAAATTAAGAACCTGAACAGCTTGTCGTATAGAGGGTCTCAGGTTATGATCAGGATGAGCACACCATAATCCAACAATCAGCAATCTTTCCATTTGTTCAACATGGAAATCACCACACAGTTTCTGATCCACTGAATCAAGAACATTTTCATTTCCATAAAGTTCCCAAACCCATGATACCAATCTAATTTTTGACTCTTCAATGTCAGGCTCGATTGCCCTTCGACCGCAGGCGATTTCCAAGGCAACAATACCAAAACTATACATGTCTGATTCTTTGCTAGCCTTTCCTGTGCTTATATACTCAGGTGCTATATATCCCATAGTACCTGCTGGTCCTGTCGTTTTGGGTCCTAGCTCATGATCTATTAACCTTGCCAGGCCAAAATCGCCAAGTTTCGCATTGAAATTAGTATCAAGCATTACATTGCTAGACTTGATATCTCTATGAACTACACATTGCTCACATTCTTCGTGCAAATATAGCAATGCAGAGGCCAAGCCAAGAGCTATTTTGTATCTAACTTGCCAGGAGAGAATGCTTTTTCCCAAGAACAGATGATAATCAAGGCTACCATTGGGCATGTATTCATAAACTAGAAGCAATTCGTTTCTTTCGTGGCACCAACCCACAAGTTGGACTAAATTTCTGTGCCTTAAACTGCTAATAATTTTAACTTCTGACTTGTACTCTTTTCTGCCCTGTTTAGACCCTTTGGAAAATCTCTTAACTGCTACAATTTGATTCAAATCAATTAAGAATCCACTAAAAACACCTCCAAATCCTCCTTGTCCGAGCTTCCCTTGTTCATCGAACCCATTCGTTGCTTGTTCCAGCTCACTATAAGAGAACCTTTTGGGTCCTGACCCTCTTTCAAGTTCATCATCAATTGAGATATCAACAATCACATCGTCATTTTGCCTTTCTGTGCTCTGTCTCTTCCTTGGCCTCCTTGGCAACCTTAAGCATGTTAGAATAAATCCAATAATAACTGAGGCAAAAGCAGCACAAGTCCCAATAGCTAACCCCAAAGCCCATTTTGTATTCCTTTTATTTTTGTCAGTTTCATCATTTTCTAAACTCAAGGAGTTGAATTGCCATGAATGAAGCGTATATTTCTGGGCTAAATCTCTTCCAGAAGCGGCGAATAAGCCAACATTAACCCATTCTGGCAAATATTCTCTGAGATCTACTACCTTACAAAGTGTAGAATTTCCTGTCAATGTACTATTATCAACATAATCAACCATCATAACACACAAAGTTTTCTTTTTAGCAAAGTAATTAACTACTGCACTAAAATTTTTCTTCTCACTGCAATGCCATTTCATGTCCTCCATAGCCTTCTGAAAGGAGTTTAGACGTATACTCACAAGCTCCATAAGTGGGTCAAATCCAACAGAAACAAATTGGGTTATTGAATCATTTGGAAAAAGAATAAATGAGAGCACATTGGCATTGGGTTTGATAGCAAAAGTAAATTGAGTATCGAAATCGGTCAGCTTGCCAGTAGCATTATCCCATAAATGCATTGGTTTTTTATACACAGCTTGGCTTCCATGGAATAATATATCCTTATTGCTGAAACTGTGAATGTCAAATGAAATTGTGTTTGCTAAATGAATAAAAGAAAGGAATATGATTAATCTCAAGAACCCAAAATTAAGGTGTAGAAACTGAAATTGAAAATGGGAATGTTTTGGATTACAAATAGAAGCCATAGTTTGTTAGTTTGATTTGATATGTCAAGTATTCTGTTAATTATAGTAATTGGGTTAAGCAGAGTACTAGAGTGTTTCAGTTTTACTTTCACTACTCGGTAGTTTCCTGGAATATAGGTTTAATGTGGTACAGAGAAGCATTTACTAATTTATTAATTCAGTCAAGAAATTGATTCTACAGGTTTCTGGATAAGAATTTCTTCTGAAAAAATTTTCAAGTTAAAGGTATTCCAAAATTAGCACTGCTGGAAGCCGATTTCAACTGTATTAGTTGATCATTGTTATTTTTAATATTAATATATTGGACGGCAGATTATAGTTTATAGTATGATTAATTAAAATTAGATGTTGATGGTCAGTCAATGTACATTTTTACTGCAGACAAACTAATAAGGTATTATACTAAATGTGGAAAACATATGGGTTAATAATTAATTATCACAAAATCACTGGCATGCACTTGGAGTTGAAAAGCAACATTTGGATGTTGTTGAACAACACATTTTATCTCTATTAAAGATAAAATTTTTACTATATTTAATGTGAAATTAGTTTATGTAAAGGTTTCATATTTAACTAGAAAAAAACTAAAGCGGGTGTGAAATTAAAAAAATGTTGTTTATTTATAATATAATCATTCAAAAAACTATAACCATTTGTAGCAAACTAAGTAATCTAATGAAGATGTTGAACTCATTGTCAGCAATAAGTATCATGGAGTACAAATTACTCTCTTTTTGATATTTAAAAATTCTTAAGCTGAAAAGAATTGTCTGGATTTAAACAATTAATTTCATGCAATAAATGAAGCAAATATTGAGACAAATTACTCTATTTTGCCTTATTAAAGGTAAAAAAAAAAAAAAAAATTCCAGTTAAAGATCTTGTTCTTTCATTAATTGAAGTGTTACCTCATCTCTATCAAATCATCATAATATTGCAAGGCAAGAACAATGTAAAAGTAAAGAAAATTAGGGTGGAAGAAGTCCTATGACGAGATCTTTTGCCCAAGAATTTCCCTTTCCAATTCTTTATAAAAATAATAAAATTTTCTTTTAGTGATGTGTTGATGAAAGCACTGCATTAAACAAAACCTTAATGCATTTCCGCGTAAGACTTGATAAAAACGTTCCGAAGTCAAAATTTTTCTAGAAGAAGAAAGACTCAAATTTTTTCCCAAAATAGTTCTTGATTAAATCAGATTTTGTTCAATGAACCATTATGGTTGAACTGATATTTACATTGGGTCCTTGAAGATCTGCCAAAAGCCTCTCAAACAATGGTGAAAGCTCCAATTGTGCTCGACGGTTACACTCTGACGCTCAAGTTAATAATTTGCTTAAGAGAAAAAGTACTAAAAGTATGTGAATGAATAAAACCATGCGTTACCTTTTGGTTTAAATAGATATTTATAGTAATTGTTTAGTCAATTCTTTTCCTAGTTAGATTGCTATTTTTAGAGGAAGAATTGGTATAGGATTAGGATATAGAAACTTGATTGTATCTTTATTTAGTGGCGAAATAGGCAGAGCTAAGGCGTTTGCAGACATGTGTTCAAAATATAAAAAGATAACATACTTGCTATTCACTTTGTCAGCTCACCCAAGTACCTGTTCACCTAGAAGCATGCTCAACTGATCTCTTTTTGCCATATGTCATCAAATGTTCCTCCAAAAATAGGTGAACAGATAACTGCGGTGATTCCCAAGTCGGTTTGTCTTTTTGAGGTGAGCATTAAATACAGAACACTGCGATGATTCTCAACCCGATCTAAAATGGTTAACTTGGATTATTTAGATAATAATTAACTGAATTATATAAATAACTTTCTTTTTCATCCCAAATTGATGTAGGATTCGGGTTGTTATACTTCAGACCACTAGTCTAGTCCTGATTGATTTTAGGTATTGTGGTTTGCTAATACCCGGGGGACTCCATCTGCTACTTTGCTCCACAAATAGCTTTTTCCATGTGAGTCTACTAGTTTCACATAATATGATCCCAATCAAGCTTTGATATCAAATTGTAAAGCTGGTTCTAAATAACCTATTGTTTTATGACTCAACCCTAACCTAGAACAATTAATCTAGTTTATTTCGATAGTAACTAACTCAACTACATAAACCACTTTCTTTTTCTATCTCAAATCATTGTGTGTTAAGACCTAGTTCAGCTAAATAAAAGTCTACAAGGCACTAAAGACCTAATAAGGCTAAACAAAAGTCCTTAACACATAAAGATCTAGTAAACTCTAAGCGCCAAGTCTGACATCCACATTATTATATATGACGTCTATGAGAGGTGGATTTCTAAATTCCTCTATCAACAAGGCATAATGTTTGAAAAATCTCCATGTGAGGTGGATTTTTAAAGTTCTCTATCAACAAGGCATAACTATATAAAACCTTCATGCGAGATGAATTTATTCAGACATTGCCTTCAAAGGTAACTAGATTCATGAAATAGAGAAGCAAGCTGAAAAGCTTGATTATGAGGTAGTCGGATGCCTGAATAGCTAAGCAAGGAAGGAGCCCAATATGGAGAGGCGAGCTCAAAAGCTTGGTGTCAAGGCAGCTTGATGCTTGAAAAGAAGGACGAGCTAGGGGCTTAGTGTGGAGAGACAAGTTCATAAGCTCTTAAAGAGGGGCGAGTTTATGAGCTCGATGTAGAGGCAGTCAAGTGCTTAGATAAATAGACGAGCTCAGGGGCTTGATATGGAGAGGCAACTTGGTGCTCGAATAGAGAGGTGCACTGAAGAGCTCGGTATGGAGGCAACTAGATGTCTGAATAGAGATGTGAGTTGAGAAGCTTGATATTAGTGGGTAAGTTGTATTGATGGCTTGCACACAAAGTATGTAAATGATCATTGCATGATCATTTACATCCTTTTTAAGGTCTTCAAGTATGTTCTTCAATACAACATTATGTGGACTTATAAATTTTAAATAACTTCAAGCCTTCCGAGTAGCTTCAAGATTATCTAGATAGCTTCAAGTTCATCTAAATAGTTTCGAGTCTTCATTACCTTTGGCATATTCTAAATAGCTTCAAATCTTTTATGTCTTCGAGGTTATTCCTCTTTAGTGGTCTTCAACAAATATATCTTGTTGATAGAGGTCTTAAGAAAAATTTGCTTTGCATGGAGATCTTATGTAATAATGTGCTTTCACTGATGGAGGATTTTATAGATCTACCTCGCATAGAGATCTTATATAATAATGATGTGCCTCGTCAATTAAGGTCTTATAGAAATCTACCTCTCATAGACATCTTCGTATTATATGTCTCATTGATAAATGACTTTAGAAATCTATCTCGCATGGACTTTAGAAATATAGAAGCGAATTGCCTTCAAATCGAGCTATTCTGTTCACCTCTCCTTGTCACACCCCAACTCCAGTGGTGCGACGGTCCTAGGGCAAGGGTAGGCTTAAGGCCACCATAAATCCGTAGAACACTCATATCCTGGATCTCATACACACATACACATTTCATATTTACATCATATATGATTATCATTAACATTCATTTCTAAGATTCACGTAATCACCATTCATACATATATATGTTTATCATTAAGGAATTTCCTCTTGTTCCTTACCGATCAAAAGATACTTCCCACATCACTAAGGAACAAGGGTAGCCCAAACATAACAATTTAGACATCAAAATATTATCATCCTCAACATCTAACTATGGAGCTCTAGAGTATATTCCTCATACATATAATACCATAATACAATTCAATGGATATATATAAATCAAAATAATTACAATGGAGACTTCTTGGAGGAATGAGTCAAGAAGCTCTGTCTTCTATGTTAGCTCCCTCTCGAGCTACACTACTACCTAAAATCCATAGAAGAAGAGTGAGCTTTCAACTCAGTAAGATATAAACATGCATGATATAGATCAAGTCAAAGAACAAGACTATGGAAATATCAAAAGGTTGAGCTTACAAGAATACAAGTGCTCACAATCGAACAGCACTGTCAAATCATATGATAGAACTATAGGGTGCATCAGTAGCCTTGCTACCTTATCACAACAGGGAGCATCAGTAGCCTTGCTACCTTATCGCAAACATATGCTTGGCCAGGCATACGCCTAAAGCTCATAGTCCCCTCTAAGTGGAACACTGATACCGAAAAATCCTATCAACTGAGGTCCCAAAGTGCACAATGGACTAATGACTTTACTCTCATTGGGAAGAGCGTTCTATACATAACATGTCAGGGTCATATAATTTGGATTCCATAAGAATAATATTGGTCACAAGACCATCAACATATAAACATGAATTTTCTTCAATTTAACAAATAGGTTTCATATGAACTTGGTCCAAGGAAGAATGACCAAGTCATTTACAATCATATAATATAATCACATAGAACAAATTACTATTTGTTTGAGAACATCATAAAGATCAATTAATAGGTGCATAATGCATTATTTTGAAACATGAGGATCATATAAGCAAAATATTAGAATAGGTTGAATCATTCAAAGAAGCAATATGTATATGCAATATTTATACTTACCTCTACACAAATTTATCCTTATATTTCCCTCAATAGCTTGCTCAATCAATAATCTCCTCTAATACCTTGAGTTCTCTTCTCTTATGAAAATTTCTCCAAATATTCAAAATTAGGGTTTTTCCTTAATCAATAATACATAATATGATTCCTTATAATTTAACCATCTTATAGTTTCTATTTTTTATTCCCAACATCAATTTAATTCATCTCTTAAAGAAAAATTGAAATTAATTATGAATTTACTGTTCACGCCACTATTCATGATAATCCATAAATTTTGATCTCTCCCTTATTAATTAAAATTAATAGCCTTAAATGCTTGTAATAGGTCTTATATACCCATAATTAACTATCATAACTACCAAAATTTATTACTCTTAAGAGAGAATGACATTAAATTACCTTATTTCTCCAAAAACTGATTCCTTGAAAAATTTGCTTTGAAAATGAAGGTCGATACTTTAGACTGTGATAATTTAGTGATTTAATGCATTACTTCTGAGTATTAATGTATTAGAAAATAAATGGAACAAATTCGAGAAGACATGAAGAAGAACGAAGAAAAGAAGAAGAAGAAAATCGTGAAAGAAAAGCTACTGGGTAAGTGGTTAAATAGGCTACTACCTTTCAATTCCGCCTCGCCAACTCACCTCACCAATCCACTATGGCAATACCACCTCGCATACGCCAACTCGCAAATACCACTTCGCATTGCCGACTCGCAATGCCACTTCGCTAATGCTACTTTGCCAAAGCCACTTCGCCAATCCCATTTCGCATGTCCACTTCACATATGCCACTTCGCCAACTCTCTTCGCCTATTTCCACCTCGCATATGCCACCTCGGCAATGCCTCTTCGCTAATCTCTACTCGCCTATTTCCACCGCGCATATGCCACCTCAGCAATACCTTTTCGCCAATCTCTCCTCGCCTATTTCCATCTCGCATATGCCACCTCGGCAATGCCTCTTCACCAATTGCCACCCCAGCAATCCCACTTCGCCAATTCTCCTCTTCGCCAATCGCCACCCCGGCAATCCCACTTCGCCAATTGCTTCCTTGCAATGCCACTTCGCATATGCCAGCTCGCAAATACCAATTCGCATTGCAGGCTCACAATGCCACTTCGCATTGCCGGCTCGCAAATGCCAGACTCTGTCGAGCTGGAACCCTTCTTCGATAACTCATATTAAACTAGCTCACAAATGAACTACAAACATCCAAACTCCCTGATTATTTTTATCACTTAAAATAGACACTCAGGGGTCCAACATATCCAAAATTCAAATCAAAAGGATATCTACACAAACTATGGTGAATTTCTAAAATTCACCCTGACTTTACTGCCCAAAATCATCTGAACAGGTCTGATTAATTCCACTCTCCACTGAGCTATACTTATCCAATTCTCATGAAATTTTACAGACAACAACATAATACACAAAGGAACATTTCTTATGTTTACACTTTTGGTTCATTCAACCTCAATCATTCCCAGAAAAATTAAACATTCTCAGATTCCTGCAGAAAATAATGAACCAGACAGGTCCTGGTCAAGGAGGCATATCTCTTCACACACATAGAATTTTACATAACCATTTTACAAACTTAAAGACAAGGTATAAATCTACAATTTTTTATGTTTTATACTTTACCAAATTATTCCTTTAAAATCATGAAATCAGCCTCACAAACTCCTCCCTGCATACAAAATTCTTGATTCCTCAAAACATTTATCTATATCCTCAATTAATTCAACAAACATACAATTAATAAAATAACAAAAAAATGACAGATATTACATAATATTTGATGAAAATTTTGAGAGAATTCTAGAAAAATTGAGAAATTTTTTATAAATAAACATGTATTCTCATTTTTTTATTATGTAACAAATAAATAAAAAAATTATAACTATTGTTTCATGGAGTGACTGGTCCACACTTATCATATTAGAGTTTAGTTTTTATCTTTTACTATATTAGTATAATTAATTATGTGATAGGATGAAATGAAGTCTAGAAGATTTTAGATAGCTTAACAAATAGACAAGTGTTCTTACTATTTTCTTAAGATAATAATGAACAAATAAAATAAATAGTTTTTGGCTAATAAAATGGTCATTTGGCTGAATATACTAGGTGGATAGTTGATGATTATTTTTATCTTTAACTTATTAAGAAAAGTTTCAAAGAAAAGAAAATAGGTATAGAGATTTTCACCTTTTTAAAACTTAACAAGTGTTAAACTTTTATTAACACTTTAAAATAATATAAAAATACAACCAATAAAAATTTAGCCAAATTACTCTTATATGGTCGGCCCACCTTGAATACAAAAGGGACATTTATTTTGGTTTTTAGCATGTGTAAAATATGATACAGGGGGTGGGTCCAAAATTCCGTTAACTTGAAAAAATTACTTTTCCTCCCTATTCATTATAGTCCTTTGAAATTATAACTTCATTTCTCTCTAATCAACTTCTAATTAGCTCTTCCTCATTACCAATAACCCAAATACTAACTCTCATTTACTCTGTTTGACATTTCATCACTGTAATATCTGTCTTTTTTTGGATATTTTATTAATTGTATGTTGTTGAATTAATGGAGGATATAAAATATTTTGAGAAATCTAGAAAATTTCTGGTTGCAGGGAGAATTTTGTGAGACTGATTCTTTAATTTTAAAGGAATAATTTGGTAGAATGTAACATAAAAGTTGTAGATTATATCTCATCTTTAATTCTATAAAATGGTCCTGTAAAATTCTGTGTGTGTGAAGAGTTATGCTTCATTGACCAGAACCTGTCTGTTCCATTATTTTCTGCAGGAATCTGAGTATGTTTGAATTTTCTGGGAATGATTGAGGCTGAATGAACCAAAAGTGTAAATATGAGAAATGTCTCTTTTGGTGTTGTGTTGTTGGCTATAAAATTTTAGGGGATTTGGATAAGTATAACTCAGTGGAGAGTGAAATTTCTCAGGTCTGTTCGGATAAATTTTGGGCAGTAAGTCAGGGTAAATTTTAGAGAGTCACCATAGTTTGTGTAGTTATCCTTTTGATTTAAATTTTGGATATGTGGGACTCCTGAATGTCTATTTTAAGTGACAAAAAGAATCAGGAAGTTTGGATGTATGTATCTCATTTGCGAGCTGATTAAATATAAGTTATCAAGGAAGGGTTTCAGATCGGCAGAGACTGGTATTTACGAGCCGGCAAATGCGAGGTGACATTTGCGAGCAGGCAAAGTGGCTAGGTGAGATTGGCCAAGAGGCATTGCCGAGGTGGCGTATGCAAAGTGGAGTTAGACGAAGAGGAATGTGGCGAAGAGGCATTACTGAGGTGGCATATGCGAAGTGGAGTTTGGCGAAGAGGCATATGCGAGGTGGCATATGCGAAGTGGAGTTTGGCAAATAGGCATATGTGAGGTGGCATATGTGAAGTGGAGTTAGCGAAGAGGCATATGCGAAGTGGAGTTTAGCGAAGAGGAGTTTGGTGAAGAGGCATTGCCTAGGTGGCATATACGAAGAGGAGTTCGCGAGGAGAGTTTGGCGAGGCAGCATATGCGATGTGGCATATGCGAATTGGACATGCGAAGTGGGATTAGCGAAGTGGCATTGTCGGAGCGGATTGACGAAGTGGGAATTGCGAGCTGGTTTATGCGAACTGGCTTTGCCGAGGCGAATTGGCGAGCGAAAATTTTGAGGCAATAACTTATTTAATCAGTGCTCAGTAGCGATTTCTTTGCACGATTTTCTTTCTTCTTCTCTTCGTTCTTTTTCAATTCTATTCAGATTAATTCCATTATTTTTCTAATGCATTAATACTCAAAATTAATGCATTAAATCTCTAGATTATCATAATTTAAGGCATCAATCTTCAGTTTCAAGCAGATTTTCTCAAGAAAATCAGTTTTGGAGAAATAAGGTAAATTTTTTTTAAATGTCATTTTCTTTTAGATTAATAAATTATGGTAGTTAGAATAGTTAATTAAAGGTATATAGAATTTATTACAAGAATTTTGAGGTTATTAATGATAATTAATGTGGGAGAAATCAGAATTTATAGGCTGTCATGAATAGTAACATGAACAGTAATTTCGAAATTAAATTCAGATTTTTTTTAAGAGTTGAACTAAATTGATGTTGGGAATTAAAAATAGAAACTATAAGATGATAAAATTTTAAGAAATCATATTGACTATTATTGATTAAGGAAAACCCTAATTTTGAATGTTTGGGAAAATTTCATAGGAGCAGAAAACTAAAGAAATTGAGGAGATTATTGTTGAGCAAATTATTAAAGGAAACTAAAGAGTAAATTTTGTAGAGGTAAGTATGAACATTGTATATGTAATTTACTTCTTTGAAATGAATTGTTCAAACCTTCCTAATGTTTACATATATGGCATTGTATTATGTACCTATTCATTGCAATCCCTACAATATTCTCAAATAAATAATGATTTGTACCATGTGATTATCTTATATGAATGTAAATGGCTTGGTCATTCTTCCTTAGACCAAGTTCATATGAAACCATTTGTTAACTTGACTGAATTTATAATATATCTTAATGGTCTTATGACCAATATGTTTCTTATGAGATTGAAACCATATGACCCTATGGATAGAATGTTGTTCCCAATGAGAGTAAATTCATTGGTCCATTGTGCACTTTGGAAACCTAGCTGATAGGGTTTTTATCAGTGTTCCACCTAAAGGGGACCATGAACTCTAGGCATATGCCTGGACAAGCATGAGTTTGCGATAAGGTAGCAAGGACTACCGATGCGCTCTGTTGTGATAGGTAGTAAGGCTACTGATGCACTTTGTAGTTCTACCATATAATTTGATAGTGCTATTCGATTGTGAGCACTTTTGTTCTTGTAAGCCTAACCATTTGATATTTTCTTACCCATGTTATATGGATTGACCTTTCCTTTGGATTGATGGATTTCTTTTATATTACATGTTCATATCTTACTGAGTTGAAGGCTCACTCCTCTTCTGTGGATTTCAGGTGATAGTGTGGCTCGTGAGGAAGCTAATTTAGAAAATAGAGCTTCTTGACTCATTCCTCCAAGAAGTTTTCATTGTAATCATTTTGATATATTTATTTAATTGTAGTATGATATTATATGTATTGGGAGTGTACTCTAAAGCTCCGTAGTTGGATGTTGGGGATGATAATATTTTGATGACTAAATTATTATAAATGGGTTACCTTGTTCCTTAGTGATGTGGAAAGTATCTTTTGATCGGTAAGGAACAAGAGGAAATTCTTTAATGATAAACATATATGTATGAATGGTGATTATCTAAATCTTTGAAATGAATTTTTTAATGATAATCATATATGATGTAAATATGAAATGTGTATGAGATCTAGGATATGAGAGTTCTAAGGGTTCATGGTGGCCTTAAGCCTACCCTTGCCCTAGGACTGTCGCACCATTGGAGTCGGGGTGTGACAGAGGTGGTATCAGAGTTAAAGGTTTATAATCCTTAACATAGAAGATAGAAAGAGATGCATGAGCACTAGTATAAGTGTTAATTAAGATAACTACGGAGCATAGGAATTGTGTCTCATTCAATTATGTCTTCCTTTGGTATATATATCCGCGTTAAGTATACATAGTGAGTTTGATAATGTTTGTTCTTCTTATTAGTATCGAGATGCCTCCACGACATGGTAGAGGACGAGGTCTACCTTCTGAAGAGGGTTCTGTTGGTGGAAATAGAGGAAATGAGGTCCCTCCTGTACCACCAGTGGATGTGACTCATATGGCTCAGCAATTAGATTAGCTGCAAAGGAACTATGCAATGATAGCTGAGTTCATTACTCAGCAAAGGCAGCAATAGGTACCTCCAGTTCAAGTTTCAGAAATTCCTGTTCCTCCGATAGTTTCACCACCTATTGTACATCAAGTGGAAGCGGTATCATTTGAGAGGTTTCTCAAGCTTAAGCCATCGGAGTATAAGGGTGAAGTGGATTCTACAGATTTTCCAGAGGAAATTGAAGAGAAAGTATAGATTCTGCAGATTTTTGACAGAAGGGCTATAGAATTTGTGGGGTATTTAATGAAAGTCGAAGCCAAGGATTGGTTTAAGAGAAGCATTTCTGGCATGCTTCGGGAAAATGAAGAGCTATCTTGGGCGAGATTTAAGGAATTGGTTCTGAATGAATTTCTTCCAGAGAGTGTGAGGGAAGCTAAGTCCCTAAAGTTTGAAAGATTGGTTCAGACACCTGGTATGAGTGTTTCAGAGTACGCTAGGAAGTTCAGTCAGTTGAGTAAATTTGCTTCAGCCTTGGTGCCTATAGAAGCTGCACAGATTCAAAGGTTTCGCAGAGGATTAGTGGCTCCATTATTTAAACTCCTAGCTGCTCTTGAGTTTGATTCCTATGCTAAACTAGTGGACAAGACTAGGATAATTGAGAATAGGGAGATGGAAGCCAGATCAGAAAGGGTTGAGAAGAAGAAATTCAAAGCAGACAGTTCTTCTAAGCAGGATGGTGGAATGAAAAGTATGGGGGTGGCACATCAGTCAATTTCTAGGAGTGGGTATAGAGGACTTACAGAGAGACCACAACAAAGTCGGACTACTCCTGGACCCACTTCTTAGATGAGCCATGGTTCAGCTAGTTTTGCACCATCTAGGGCTCCTAAACCTTTGTGTCCTTCATGCGGAAAATTTCATAATGACCCTTGTCGCTATGCCTCAGGAGCATGTTTTAGGTGTGGACAACACAGTTATTTTCTCAAGAACTGCCTGCAACCATCTGTTGGAGGAAGACCGCAGGTTTCTCAGGCTACAGTTTAGATGACTAGGGAAAGAGGTATTAGTCAGTAGCAAGGTTTAAGCAGAGGCATTGTGGGCAGGACTATAGAGGCTAGCAGAGAATCAGGTCAGCATGTGGCTCAGGCTTCGGGGTCAGTTCCCATGGGTAGGGGCAGAGGTAGAGTTTTTGCTCTAGCACAGCATGAAGCCCAAGCATCCAACACAGTGGTTACAGGTATTCTTCCGATCCAAGCCTTGAATACTAGAGTATTGTTTGATTCAGGAGCTACACATTCTTTTGTGTCATCCTGTTTTGCTAAGAAATTGCATGTGCCCTATGAATTGCTTGAATCTGTGTTGGTGGTTTCTACTCCTTTAGAGAAAGAGATTGAAGTCCAAAATTTCTATCCCTCATGTGTAGTTAGTATAGGTGGCAAGAGCTTGAATGTGGATTTGATTGAACTACCTGTGTTGGAATTTGATGTGATATTGGGCATGGATTGGTTGTCCAAGCACTATGCTACTATAGATTGTAATAGAAAGAAGATAGTTTTCAAGCCAGCTTCAAGTGAGGAGTTTGAATTTCAAGGGCAAAGGAGCGAAGCATCATATAATGTGATATCAGCCTTAAGGGCGAAGAGATTAATGAAGAAAGGATGCCAAGGATATTTGGCTTATGTGTGGGATACTCGAAAAGAATTGCAAGATTCAGAAAGGATTCCTGTTGTTAACGAGTTCCCAGATGTATTTCCTGAAGAGTTACCTGGTTTGCCACCGGATAAAGAGATAGAGTTCCGTATAGAGTTGTTACCTAGCACGAATCCGATTTCTATTCCTCCATACCATATGGCATCGGTAGAATTGAGGGAGTTAAAGAATCAACTGCAAGATTTGCTTGAAAAAGGATTTATCAGACCTAGCAGTTCACCATGGGGTGCACCTGTACTTGTGTAAATAAGAAGGATGGTTCTATGAGATTATGCATAGATTATAGGCAGCTCAATAAGGTAACTACCAAGAATAAGTATTCTTTGCCAAGATTAGATGATTTATTTGATCAGCTGTAAGGTGCAAGTTATTTCTCTAAGATAGACTTGAAGTCGGGGTACCATCAATTGAGAATTTGGAATGAGGATGTATCGAAGACGACTTTCCGGACCAGATATGGACACTATGAGTTCTTAGTGTTGCCATTTGGATTGACTAATGCACCAGCTTCATTCGTGGACTTGATGAATAGGGTGTTCAAACCATTTTTGGACAAGTTTGTCATTGTGTTTATTGATGACATTCTTGTGTATTCTAAAAGTAAAGAAGAGCATAAGGAATACCTTAAGATTGTGTTGCAGACTTTGAGAGAGCATCAGCTGTTTGCCAAATTTTCGAAGTGTGAATTCTGGCTTGAGAGTGTGAGCTTTCTGGGGCATATAGTGAGGAAGGAAGGGATTGAAGTTGATCCTAAAAAGGTTGATGCAATTCTTAGTTGGCCTAGACCCATAAATGTTTTAGAAGTTAGAAGTTTCTTGGGTTTGGCAGGTTATTACAAGAGGTTTGTTCAAGACTTCTCCAAGATTGCAGCTTCTTTGAGCAAGCTTACCCAGAAACAAGTTAAATTTCTATGGTCGGATGCATGTGAGAGAGCTTCTAGAAGTTAAAAATTTGTCTCACCACGACACTTGTCTTAGCTTTACCATCGGGTGAAGGAGGATATGCAGTGTATTATGATGCATCGAGAGTAGGGCTTGGTTGTGTGCTTATGCAGCATGGAAGGGTGATAGCCTATGCTTCTAGGCAGTTGAGGAAGCATGAGGTAAATTATCCAACTCATGACCTTGAGATGGCTGCAGTTGTATTTGCCCTAAAGATATAGAGACATTATATGTATGGAGAGAAATGTGAGATTTACACAGATCATAAGAGTTTGAAGTACATATTCCAGCAAAAAGATCTAAATCTTAGGCAAAGAAAGTAGGTTGAATTGCTTAAGGATTATGACTGTGAAATCTTGTATCATCTAGGGAAAGCTAATGTTGTAGCAGATGCATTAAGCAGGAAGTCTTTGGAAAGTTTATCCCATATTCAAGTGGGTAGAAGATCATTAGTGAGAGAAGTGCAGAGATTGCATGATATGGGAATCAGTTTGGAATTGTCAGATTTCGGAGTGCTTTTGGCAAATTTCCAAGTCAAGCCGGTTCTCATTGATTAAATTAGAGAAGCTCAAAACAAAGACCCTTAATTGGTGAAGATAAAGAATGATGTGGGATAAGAAAAAGCTCCAGGATTTACTGTGACTGATGGCATCTTGAGTCATAGTAGCAGGTTATGTGTTCCAGCAGTTAATGGTTTGAAGGATATGATTCTTAAGGATTCACATTATGCCAAGTATAATGTGCATCCTGGTGCAACAAAGATGTACCATGACATTAAGAATTCATATTGGTGGAGTGGAATGAAAAGAGATGTCGCAGAATATGTAGCCAAATGTCTAACTTGTTACCAAGTCAAGTTTAAGCATCAGAAACCATCGGGACTACTCCAAGAGTTGCCATTGCTAGAATGGAAATGGGAGAGAGTGACTATAGATTTTGTGGTTGGATTGCCAAGGACTTTAAGGGGCTATGACTCAATATGGGTCATTGTGGATAGATTAACCAAGTCGACTTATTTCCTACCAGTCAAGACAACTTATGCAGCTTCTCAATATGCTCAGATTTATGTTGACGAGATTGTCAAACTTCAGGGAGTTCTAGTTTCGATTATCTCAGATAGAGATACTCAGTTCACCTTGAGGTTCTGGCAGAAATTGCAAGAATGTCTGGGTACACAGCTCGATTTTAGCACACCTTTTCATCTGCAAACAGATAGGCAATCAGAGAGAACCATCCAAACTCTAGAGGACATGTTAAGAATGTGCATTTTAGACTTTGGAGGAAATTGGGATGCTCACTTGCCATTGATAGAGTTTGCCTATAACAACAACTATCATTCCACGATTCAGATGTCCCCTTATGAAGCTTTGTATGGCAAGAAATGCAGATCTCCCTTGTGTTGGGATGAGATTGGAGAAAAGTATATCGAAGGACCAAAATTGATAAGATATACGTCAGAAAAGATTCCGCTAATTCAAGAAAGATTGAAGACAGCTTCTAGCAGCCAAAAGAGCTATGCCGACCTAAAGAGGAAAGATCTTCAGTTTTCCATTGGAGATCTTGTATTTCTAAAGATCTCTCCAATGAAAGGAGTTCTATGGTTGGTAAGAGGGGCAAGCTGTCTCCATGATTTATTAGACCCTTTGAGATTTTGAGCAAGGTTGGAGAGGTTTCATACAAGTTAGCTTTACCTCCTAGCATGGATAGTGTACATCTAGTATTTCACGTATCGATGTTTCGTAAGCATGTGGTCGACCCTTCTCATGTGCTATAAGTATCGGAAGTGGATCTCCAACCAGATTTGACGTATGAAGAAATTCTAATTGCAATTGTGGACCGAATGGTTAAAAAGCTAAGAAATAAAGATATACCAATGGTTAAGTTCCTATAGAGAAATCAAGCCATGGAAGAATATACTTGGGAAAGTGAGCAAAGTATGTAAGACAAGTATCCCTATCTATTTCAGGCTTAAGGAAGGTTATTATAAATTCGAAGACGAATTTATTTAAGAGGGGAAGAATATAATATCTATCATTTTTTTGGATATTTTATTAATTGTATGTTGTTAAATTAATAGAGGATATAAAATGTTTTGAGAAACCCAGAAAATTTCTGGTTGCAGGGAGGATTTTATGGGGCTAATTTCTTAATTTTAAAAGAATAATTTGGTATAGTGTAAAATATAAAAGTTATAGATTTATATCTCATCTTTAATTTTGTAAAATGGTTCTGTAAAATTCTGTGTGTGTGAAGAGTTATACTTCCTTGACCAGAACCTGTTTGTTTCATTATTTTCTGCAAGAATCTGAGTATGTTTGAATTTTTCTGAGAATGATTGAGGCTGAATGAGTCAAAATTGTAAACATAAGAAATTTTCTTTTTTGTGTTGTGTTGTTGGCTGTAAAATTTCAGGAGATTTGGATAAGTATAACTCAATGGAGAGTGAAATTTCTCAGGTCTGTTCGGATGAATTTTGGGCAGTAAGTCAAGGTGAATTTTAGAGAGTCACCATAGTTTGTGTAGTTATCCTTTTGATTTGAATTTTGGATATGTGGGACTCCTGAATGTCTATTTTAAGTGACAAAAAGAATCATGAAGTTTGGATATTTGTAGCTCATTTGCGAGGTGATTAAATATAAGTTGTTGAGGAAGGGTTTCAGATCGGCAGAGACTGGTATTTGCGAGCAGACAATGCGAGCAAGCGAAGTGGCGAGGTAAGATTGGCAAAAAGGTATTGCCAAGGTGGCATATGCGAAGTGGATTTAGGCGAAGAGGAATGTGGCGAAGAGGCATTGTCGAGGTGGCATATGCGAAGTGGAGTTTGGCGAAGAGGCATACGCGAGGTGGCACATGCGAAGTGGAGTTTGGCGAATAGGCATATGCGAGGTGGCATATGTAAAGTGGAGTTGGCGAAGAGGCATATGCGAGGTGGCATATGAGAAGTAGAGTTTGGCGAAGAGGCATTGCCGAGGTGGCATATGCGAAGAGGAGTTCGCGAGGAGAGTTTGGCGAGGCAGCATATGCGAGACAGCATATGCGAATTGAACATGCGAAGTGGTATTAGCGAAGTGGCTTTGGCGAAGTGGCATTGCCGGAGCGGATTAGCGAAGTGGGAATTGCGAGCTGGTTTATGTGAGGTGGCTTTACCGAGGCGAATTGGCGAGCGGAAATTTTGAGGTAGTAGCTTATTTAATCAGTGCCCAGTAGCGATTTCTCTGCACGATTTTCTTTTTTCTTCTCTTCGTTCTTCTTCAGTTCTTTTCATATGAGTTCTATTATTTTTCTAATTTATTAATACTCAAAATTAATGCATTAAATCTCTAGATTATCATATTTTAAGGCATCAATCTTCAGTTTTAGGCAGATTTTCTCAAGAAAATCAGTTTTGGAGAAATAAGGTAAATTTTCTTCAAATGTCATTTTCTTTTAGATTAATAAATTTTGGTAGTTAGAATAGTTAATTAAGGGTATATAGAATTTATTACAAGCATTTTGAGGTTATTAATGGTAATTAATGTGGGCTAAATCAGAATTTATAGGCTGTCATGAATAGTAACATGAACAGTAATTTCAAAATTAAATTCAGATTTTCTTTAAAAGTTGAACTAAATTGATATTGGGAATCAAAAATAGAAACTATAAGATGGTAAAATTTTAAGAAATCATATTGACTATTATTGATTAAGGAAAACCCTAATTTTGAATGTTTGGGGAAATTTCATAGGATAAGAAAACCAAGGAAATTGAGGAGATTATTGTTGAGCAAATTATTAAAGGAAACTCAAGAGTAAATTTTGTAGAGGTAAGTATGAACATTGTATATGTAATTTGCTTCTTTGTAATGAATTGTTCAAACCTTCCTAATGTTTACATACATGACATTGTATTATACATCTATTCATTGAAATCCCTACGATATTCTCAAATAAATAATGATTTGTTCCATGTGATTACCTTAGATGAATGTAAATGGCTTGGTCATTCTTCCTTGGGCCAAGTTCATATGAAACCATTTGTTAACTTGAATGAATTTATAATATATGTTGATGGTCTTGTGACCAATATATTTCTTATGAGATTGAAACCATATGACCCTATAGATATAACGCTCTTCCCAATGAGAGTAAATTCATTAGTCCATTGTACACTTTGAGAACCTAGCTGATAGGATTTTTATCAGTATTCCACCTAGAGGGGACCATGAGCTCTAGGCGTATGCCTGGCCAAGCATGTGTTTACGATAAGGTAGCAAGGACTACCGATGCGCTCTGTTGTGATAGGTAGCAAGGCTACTGATGCACTCTGTAGTTCTACCATGTAATTTGA
>CANXYC011523862.1:0-12387 GCA_948193065.1 Aleurites moluccanus | reverse complement strand
ACTACCCCATTACTTGATATATTTATTTGATGTATTGATGTCCTATCCCACTACCCCATTACTTGGTGTATTTATTTGATACATTATGTTTAGCTTTATATGTCATTTATAAGGTTTAATTTATGGTGAATTTATATCTTGTAACTCATAGTAGAGATAAACCCTATAAATAGGGGTTCCACTACTTTATAGAACACACCAAGAAAATAATAGAATACTCCCTCTTCTATATTCTTATTCTTATTCTTGTTCTAATTATCATTGTTTTCTTTATTTTCATAATAATTGGATTATTATAGGTATTTTACTTGATTAATATAATGAATATGATTATAATTATATTAATGGTTAAACAAAATTATTTATTAAAAGAATTATTAATTAGTGGATTTAAGTGTTGTTATTTAAATATTAATGCCAAGTAAGTATTTTAAGGCTGATATTAATAGATGATGTAATTTTTAGATTCTGCTTAATAGGTTTGTTGTAGTCTTAGTTTTGTGGTAGTAATGGTCGTCATAATATGATTTTTGTCATTAGCGAGATATTCAATTAATTACGAATTCTGAAAATTTTATATTTTTTTTATTTTTTAGTATTGGTCATATACTTTTAAGTCAGAACATGATAAAGATTGTATTATCCTTATAATAATAATGTTCTGAAAATTTTAGGTTTTATATTTATATAAAAAAATTCGTATAAAATCAATTATCATATCTCATGATCTTGCAAGAAAAATCTTGAATGTTACAGATACAATAAGAAGAACCATCAAAACAATAAAAGAAATTGCTCTTTATTGTCCAAAGACGAGAAGCGACTAGCAGATGAGGAATTCATAGGTTTGGAAGCCCCCTCCAACTGGTTACTTTAAAGATAACAGTGATGCGGAATTCCGTTTGATGAAAGAAAGAGTTGGTGTAGGTATTCTAATCAGAAACAACCAAGGCAGACTCCTCTTTGGTAAAGCTTTTCATCAAAGATGAGCATCCAGGTTACAAGCCGAAGCTTATAGAGTGTTGACATCAATTAAGTTAGCAAAATCTGTTGGAATTAACAGAGTGGTTTTTGAAACAGATGTTGCTTTAGTTGTAAAAGCAAGTTCAGGACACAAGGATAGGGACTGAAAAATTGAAGTGATTGTTGATGTAATTGTGTTTGAATTGTCATATTTTGTTGAAATAGGTTATGTATGTTCCAAGAGCTGCTAACAAGACAATAAATTGGATTGCTATGATTGTTGCTCTTGGACTGAGTTGGCATTTATCCTCCACAGTTAGCAAAGATTTTGTGTAACGAGGCTTCCAACCTCCTCTTTTGATCTAGTAAAATTTATATCGTTTCTCAAAAAAAAAAAAACAAAAAAATTGTATAAAATATTCCCTAAAAAAAGAAACGTGAACAGAATGTGGATTCAAGATCTTTAATTATTTTCTAAACATTAATCAATAGAATAATTTTTGCAATCATAATTGTAAAATAGATTATAATATTTGTTGACATTATCTTAAAACCGAAGGCATCGTTGAAAATGACATTTTGGTCATTTTTGTATCCATTTTTCTTTAAAGGCTCATTTTTGTTTGTTTACCAGGAAAATAAGAAACTCTTCTACCATACTACCGGTTAAAAAGAAAAGGGTTGCGGGATTATTATATATTTTTACACAGCAGTCACTTATGTATCTTATTTTAATTATTTAAAAAAATTTTAAAATTTTTTAAATAATTATATTTTGATAATATTTGATATAATGAATTCATTGATTTTTTTTTTTTTATGCTAAATTGTATATCTAAAAATACATTATAAATTTTATATATTTTATTTAACGGTTTAGATTTAATTAAATATAATACATAAAAATTATAATATATTTTTAGATGTCCAAATGATTTTTATTTAGTATAAAAAATATATTAATGAATTCATTATATCAAATACTATCAAAATATAATTTTTTAAAAATTTTATAAAAATTTTTAAGTAGCTAAAATGGGACATAAAAGAAACTGCTATGTAAAAATACACAATAACCCTCTCAACCCAAAAGGAAACAGTAGATTAGTAAAGTTGTAAGAAATTTATTTTTTTTATATTAAATTTTGAACTTAAATATTGTGAGTAGTAAGAATTTTTTTTTTTTTTTTTTGTAACATCTCGAATTTTAGTGTTGTGAATATTATAATTTTTTTTTTTTAATATTTTGAATTTGAGTGTTCAGAATGAAAAAAATATTGAGAATTTTATTTTTTTATAAATTTATTTTTGTTTGAGTGTAGATAAATATGGTTGAATGGATTTAAATATTAAATGGTCATATTAAAAAAAAGTAGAATCACGCGCATGAAGAAACGCGTGGGAAATGAAAAGAAAATGTCAACAATTTCTCATGTTTATTTCTTCGGTCGGTTCAAACAATAAAAAAAACCTGCAATTCAAAATTTCCAACTCTCTCTGTCTGAAAGCTACAATCTTCACCTGCAAATCTGCGATTTCATTTTCTTGTTAATTAAATTCTATGTTTGATTTAGAGGAAGATCTTACAATAGAAAGTTATAGAATCCCATGGCTAATTTGGATCCAAATCTTAATTTTCTTTCTCCTAATTTTCCTTCTCTGCTGTTTCAGTGCTTTTACTTCAGATCTATCTCACAACAACTTCTCTTCTTCTTCTTCTTCTTCTTCTTCTTCTTCTTCTTCTTCTTCCTTATTAACTTCAGCTTCCACTACTTCTTACTTAAACAAGGCAATTGTCAAGCACAATAACACCACAACCGTCACAAATCGTTTGCAGCACAATCAGGTACATACGATTACCAAAACTCCTTTTTTTCTTTTCTCTCCTTTTTTTTTTTTTTTTCTCTATTGTTTTGCTTATCATTTAGCTCGATAAAAATATATTAGTATTATGAAGTTCAAATTCGTCCTTCTAATATTCTATTTAACTAAATTTCCTAAAAGAAAAAGGTTATTATATTTGGTTGAGCTATTGATGAATTTGATGTTAATTATATATATATATATATATATATATATATATATATATACTGTAAAAAAAAATAATAATTAATTTCTTCAAAAAGCTTGCGTCCCCTTTTCCATATGATGTAAATAGTTATATCGAAGGCCCGATTTTAACCATCATGTAGATCGGCAGTATTAATCATTGTAAGAAAAAAAAAATCAAAGGTTTAATTATTAGTAATTTAGGTCTGAATTGAATTAACTGACAGTTAACTGTTGTTAAGTTTTTTTTATAATTATAATTATTAATAATAAATATAAATATTTATTTTTTTTATTTAAATATTATTTTTAAATATAATAATTTAATATTTTTATTTAAATAAATATGATATTAAAAAAAAATTTAATATAATCATTAAAAATAAAAATAATAATAACTATATCAAAAAAATATTATAAACATCTATTTAGAGATGGATTACCTTCTCTTATAATAGTTGTTTCATGTTGAAAGGTGCATATGTAAAAGTCATATTGTTTGAAAAATTCATTGAAATATAGTTTAATAGTAATAATATATTCTCTTAAATAATAGATTGGTTGTCGATTCTGTCTTCCAATATTAAAAAAAAATATTGTTACTTAGCAATGAGCCTTTAGTTTTCCAATTGGATTTAAACTAAAGAAAAATGTATAAATTACTTTATTTTTTCCCTTATTGAGTGGTGAAATAGTTATAAAATATGTCAATTTTTATGTTCTGTCATATTCTCGATTCAATTAAAATAATAAAATTTACAAATATGAAAAATTATTTAATAATTTTCTGAAAAATGATATATTATCAGATGCCAACCCATACCTGTATTTGTATTTTGTTGCTATCCCACTAAACTCCATTTACTAATTTCTTTAATTTTAGTAGAAGCCAATCTAGCCTGTGTTTGCTTTATTATTATTGTTGTTGTTTTTGAGTATTGCTTAAAGTTGCTGCATCATCGGTGGATTATACATCTCAACCCTAGCCTTGTAAGTTTGCCAACATTATTATTGTTTAGTATCTAAAAAATAACATTATTGTCGTTTATTATCCAAAAAACGAAAAAAAAAAAAAATATTATTGTCACCATGATTGGATAGTAATGTTAGAAATTTTACATTGAAAATATATAAAAATATTAATAGACATATAAATAGTAAAAATCATATGATCAATTCTAGTAATTTTGATAATGGTTGATTTAAATTCAATTTAAAAACTCAATTATTAAAAATTTATATTATCAGAGTAATTATTTCTCTGTTTATTTTTCCCTGTGCACGCAATCCGTAGATGCTGATGTTCATTTCTGCTTACGAGACTGGTGTGGAGCCCCGTGCGTGAAGTCCGTGACATAGTGTGAGTCCATAGCATGGGGACGTGTTAAAAATTCCACACTGAAAATATATAAAAATATTAATGAGCATATAAGTGGTAAAAGTCAATTACTCATATGAATAGTTTTAGTTATTTTAATAATGATTGACCTAAACTTAATTTAAAAATCTAATTATTAAAAATTTGATAAGTAATGCTATTTGCATTTGAAATTTAAGTTGGTTCTAGTTTTTTTTAGTTAGTATTCTCGGATTAATTTATATGTATGTAAAATTTTATTTTATTTTTAGTTAAAAAATGTATTTATATACTAATTGGAAAATATTTTCTGAACGATAGCTTCACAATTGAATTTAAGCAATTTTTGTATATGAAAATTTCTTCAGGGAGTAAAAAAAAATGTTGGTTTAAATAGTTGATATGTTCTGCATTATAAGATAGACAACGACATGATAGTTTTTCTCTTGTTTTTATTGAACTGGCCTAATGGGAGGTTGAGGCATTTCCTTTACTTTTCTTTTTAAATTATAGGTGATAGAAAATCTTGATATAAAATTAACAATAGAATATGGATTATGTGGGCTAGCTCTTCATGGGTCCAAGTAATGAAAAAGTGTGATAAAAAGGTATAACTTGATTGCAAAGGCATATCTGATTTTATGAGTTTAATCTCCTTTAAATCATCATCATCATCATCATCATCAGAATTAAGAAAAAGAAAAACATAGAAAGAAATTGTATTTAGAAATGTGTAACAGTTGACAAATGCTTGCAGGTAGGAGAAAGCCAAAGTATAAAAGGAGAGATAGAAGCAAGCACAAGTACGAGAATTGTAAGTGAAGAAAATGCAGAAAGGGAGAGTTTTTCAACAAGCACCATAGTTGAATTCCATCCCTGCAACTATTTTAGGCTTGCTAAACTTGCTTTTCTCAAGTGTTTCGGATTAGATTCACCCTCTGAAAAATCTTCAAATCCCGAGCCGAAAAAAGAAAGATAGAGAGTACTCTTCTTGAAATTCTTTGCATAACCAAATCTGCAGAAGCAAAGATTGAGCTATATTAAGCCATGGCCATGAAACCAAACACTAAATGAGGTGGAATGGAGATCAGGTCAAAGATCTATATGCTGAGAAGAGCCATTAAAGGTGAATATACAAGGGATAAATAATTATTAAAGCTAATTAATCATGATGAACACCATGGAACCATTAAGAAATTCAAGAAAAAGAAAAATTGCTAATTGGAGCAAAGCTGGTTCCGAGAATTCCATGTATATTTTTTTAGATAGATTGTAAGTTCTTGATAGGCTCAAATTTGAATTCGTTTTTGCAAGAAATTCAATTGACTCAGTGGCGGGGTTTTCTGATATGATCTCAAGTAGGGTTCCGTACACATTAAATTTTGATCAATTTTTATCTAATTAGTTTTAGTATATTATATTTATGGATTGTATAATTATATTAAAATTAAGTATATTAGTGAGTTTTGGGTTTGTTTTGAATTAGTTATAACCCAAAACTAATTTAGGTTTTATTTTTATCTTATTTAGAAGTTTATCTTTATCTAGGAAGATTATTCTTATCTAGAAAGGTTATCCCTATTTAGAAAATTATTCTTATCTAGGAAGATTATCATTATCTAGAAAGGTTATTCTTAGTTAGAAAATTTATTTTATCTAGGAAGTTAAAGTTAGGGTTTTCATGTAAGCTAGTCATTATAAATACTCAGCTATTTATGTAAATCAGGGATTTCAGATTTTGATTAATATAAATTTTATGGGAAAATTCTCTTGGTTTTGATTCTTGCTAGAATCGTTTAGAACTTATCAAAGCTAATCCCTTTGTAGCGTTCTTCAATTATACCAAGGTTCTATAGCACAGGTTGCTATTGGGTCAAGGTTTCTTGTTTCAAATCTGATTTGACTTTCCTAGGGGTTGCATATCATGTGTAAAGGTGTTGGGTCTCAAAGCATGTTGGTTGAGGTTCGCATCAGTTTGGTATCAGAGCTTAGGCTCTAAATCAGATTTGTGTATCTTTATTATCACGTCTCCTTGTTTTCGTTCCTTCCCTTTTGTTTTCTGTTTCTATTTGTTTCCGTATATTTTTGTACTTTTTCGTTTGTTACCTTGATTTTTTTTCTGTTTCTATTTACTTCTGTATCTTTTCCGTACATTTTCGTTTGTTATCATAAATTATTTATTTATTTATTTTAAAAAAGGCACGAGTGAAGTTGAATGCTCTCGATATGAAATACTAAGGGGGTGAAGTGAGATTCTTTTACTTTTCTAACAATTTTTGCAACTAATCATAATGAATAACAAAACCAAGGGCACTCAAGCAATTGACATTGCCTCTAAATTGGAGGCCTTTGAAAAACACTTTCAAGCCATGGATTTACATTTTAAAAAGATGAGTGATGAAATGGAGAGGATAGAAGGTTCATTCTCAAAGAGGCAAAATCCAAATGTTCCAAATGCACTAAGGAAAGCAATGAAATCTAAAGAGGAGATGGTAAAGGAATACTATAAAAGAGTTTTTGAAGAAACTAATGAAGAATGTGAAAGGTGGAAAACCGAGCAAAGAGCTAAATATCAAAGAAGGAAAGTTGAAGAGAAAGCTGCATTAAAGTTATTAATAGAACCTAAAATGAGATTAAGAGTGGTGTGGTAGAAATCATAATAATTTATCCCATCGAGATTACTTGTGAATCTGATTGGGTTGATGAAAAAATTGAAGAAGAAAATAAGGTTCAATCAATAGAAGTTATTTATGAAGAAATTTCAGCAATTGAAACTCATCAAGAAATCTTGAAAGGAGAAGAAGATGATGGAACAAAGGAGAATGATTTAGTTCTCCACAAAAATAAAAATAATGCGGAATTTTTGGATATTTCTGTAGTGAATTTTATTTTACCTAATGATTTCTTTGATGTTTCTCCAACAAATTTTCAAATTTTCCAACTAGTAATAATCAAGAAGGAAAGTTCGCAAATTTGTGTGATGTTTTTACTACTTTAGTTCTTCAAAGTTAGAGGACGAGTTTTCTCCAACAAAGGAAGAATGACACTTGCAAGAGAAACTTTGAATTTCAATGATACCATTCCTTGAATTACTAAGATGAGTTATAAATATGTGATTTTGCAAGTTTATAGCCATTCCTTGAATTACTGAATATGTTTATTTGTTGTCCTTATTTTGAATGAACCTTAATGGTACCATTTGATACCACATGTTCATTATTGATTAATAATTGTTACTTAATATTCTCTATATTGATACCATACTATATGATAATGAGTATTGTACCCCTTACTTGCTAAATACCTAATGACATGACATGACAGAACTCAATGGGGTCATAATACATCAGAGATGAATTGACAGAAAATAGGCCAATCGATGGGGCTATAATACATCGGTATTATACACAATGACCCACTGGATAGGGTACAGTGTCCTAACCAGTTAGGAGGGATGGTAATACTTCTAACCATAAGGTCTGATCAGCCTTATGTATTTCACGATCTATCTCACAAGTTTATTGAAGTAAATTATACATGTGTTCTCATACCCTAAATTATATCATATTTTACTTATTGAGTCTTATATTATTCATACTGTTTTCAATGGTATCCTTTCTATTTTAATCTATTCACTTGTTAATTAGTCATTTTTTATTATTTATTTTTACTTATAAGTGTATAATGACATATTTATGACTCGCTGAGTATATTTACTCACCCTTTCAATGGTTTAATATTTTCAGGTGCGAAATAGATAATAGAAGCGGTTCTAAAGGTGTTCTTGTTCCACTCATTGGAACCAGTAGTATCAAGTAATATAAATTTTCTTTCATACATTTTTTTTTATTCTTAGAAATGCTCCATGGAATTTAAAATGTAGATTTGTATTGGAATTAAGTGTATAGATAATTATAAATTTTATAGAATGGATGATAATTAGATAATCCAATATTTATATGTGATATTTAAATTCATAATATATGAAAGATAATTATCTTCTATGAGTATTGACTTAATTGATTAATGTGATTGGAAAAAAATTATAAATAAATTATTGTAGTGAGGTTATAAGGATAGATTAAAAGTGTATTTTTATGCAGGTTAAGGATTTTGAAAAAATGTTAAAAATATTGAACTTGACACTATTCGCATTGGGAATTACAACGGAGTTACATAGGAAACTACGTCAAAAATTATATTTGGTAATTAATGGTTTAGCTAGTTAATACATGGTTATGAGTTATACGGATGTAGGTAGCTTAGACTGTTCTCACGTCCTAAAACCGTCATATTTTAAATTTTTAAGATGTGATATGTATCAACTCAATCCGCAAACACCTCTAATATGAATATCAATGTATAGAAATGAGAGCTTCTTCCAAATGATAAAGGGTGGCAATATTGACACTCTCATTTTGATTTTAAGCACTCTTATTACCTTTTTCATTATTAAACTTGACTAAAATAACTTGATTTTCATTTTCTTATATATATATATTTATTATCATTACTTTTAAAACATAGAAATATTATTGTTTATAATTTTTTAGTTTTTTTAAAATATTACACTAAAAACTATATTTTATAGATATATAATTTTTTTTATAGAAGAAATGATAATAATAATAACATTTTCTTTTTTTACATGTTATAAAATAAATTTTCTTTAATTTTTTTTGTTTTATTTTATTTCGGAAGCAAATTTTTTTATTTTCAAGAAATTTAACTAACCAAATAAAAAAATATGAAAATGTTAATACTTCTCAATGTATCTTGAAAATAATATAATAATTTCAAAAATACTATTTTTAATAATAATATGCATATGATTATTCGATCTTTTACTTATTATTTTAATTTTATAATTTATTCAATTTTAAAAAATATATATGATTTATAAAGATATTTTTAATAAAATATATAATTAAAAAATATTTTCATAAAATAAAATGTTATTAGGATTATAATTTAATAATTAATTTGATACTTATAATTTAGAATTTAATTTGATAAATTATCTTTCATATTAAAAATTAAAAAAAAATCTAAAGAATAAAACAATCAAATCAAATTTTAAAAATTAAAAAGTAAAAGAAATTTATTTTATGCTATGTAAAAATGAAAATTTTATTTAATAAATATATTTGTAAAAAATATATGTATAAATATTATTTTTATTCAATAAAAAACACACAAGAAAAAGAAGTAAATGAAACTTAAATTTGTTTTTTTTAGTACATAAGTCTTTATTTCTTATGAAAACTAAAAATTAAAAAATTTTACTTAAATCTTTCTTTATATTTATAAAATAATATTTTATTGTATATAAATTATATATTATTAAATATATTTTATTATCAAAATTTTAAATATATATTGCGTAAATTAAAAATAAAAATTTAATTAAATATTCTTTCCTTATAATAGTTATTATTTAAACAAGAGTTAAATACATAGATTAACTTAATACACTAACTATTTCTTGACGTTTTAAAAATACACAAATTCATTATAGTAATTCTCTCGTTATATTATTAAATTCTTCCTTTCAATTTTTTCTTATTTTTCATAAATCAACATTAAAATAGTTAATAAATACAATAAATTTTATTTTAAAGACAGAAATGCCTTTTTAATAATAAACCCCAACTCTCAACTTCCTTCAAAACCAGAGACACTTGAAATCTCTCCCCCATCTACTTTTTACAGGAGTAATTTAACCCAAATTTGTAAATTCAACTTCATATTCGCATAACAGTAATTTAACCCAAATTTGCAAATTCAATTTCATATTCACAGAGTTAGAGAGAAAAATCAAAGGCCACCGAAATTAATTCTCCATTAGAAAACAACAAAAAGAATCGGATTGGAAGCCAGGTTGACTCATACTCAGCTTTGGCTTTACTTCACCAATTCAAAAACCCACCCAACATCTGATGCTAAAGCAGTTGAATTTCCTTACTGAGTTTTGGATATATCTTTGCCCTTAAATCCCTTCTAGATTCTACCCTTTCCATGACAGGTTCTTCTTTAAAACTAGAGTCCCAGTAATCCAATTGACCGAATCCATCCCGAGTCATGGTCCATGTCGGAGTAGATTGAGGCTGCAAAAATCAGGTCGAAGAGACAACCCGCGAGGTGACCCAAAATGACTACAGTGCCAAAAAATGAGGTTGCCACCCTCGATGTTTCACCGCCATTGCCACTGCCACGAATGCGAAGTTCCAAATGATGTCAAGGATCATAACAGGCTTCGAATATGCCTAATTGCTCTGTCGTTCCTCGAGCTGCTTCATGACCGTTTAACAAACCAGCATGGATGGCTCCCGGATCATACGACGACTGCTGGCACGACGGAGGAACCATGCCGCGTCTCACAGGGATTAACGGTCGATGGATTGGCGACTTAAGTTGGATTCTCCATTACACCTAAGGGAAAACAATGACGTTGCGTCGTCAAAGGATCGGGTTGGGGTCTGAACCCTGGTTGTAATTATAGAGGCCATTAAAAAATACAGAAGATAGAGTCATTTTATTACTATTTTGTTTTGTTTTTTTAAATTTTTTTTTTGGCTTTTTATGAATGGCGTGAAAATTATAAAGGAAAAGTCTGGAGAGGGATAGATTGGCGATGGTGATGGTGGCCAACAGTAGTGAAAGGATTATCAAAATCAAAAGGAATTGAAGATTTTTATAACTTTTTGAAAGAAGAAAGTTTAAGATTTATATATATATAATATTTTTTCTTGAATTTAGTTATCCGAAGAAATTCATTTATAAAAAAAAGTGTCAAAATTTTGGACTTTTGCTGGATTTCCCTTAATTACTCCGGTTTTATCATATGGGTATTTAAATTTTTTTATTTCTTACATGACATGACATGTAGAGTGAACAAATAATAATAATTTAAATATCACATATATCGATTCGATTAATCTGAAATAAAATTTCGATTAATCATCAAAATAAAATAAATTTAAAAATTTAATGACCACTGAAATTATTTACCCAATAAACTCAATCTCTAATCTTTTGTTTAATTTTTTGAACTCAAATTTCCCTATCTCGATATCACAAAGGATCTATTAATATTCTAGTTCAGAAAATTATGTCGACAATGAAAACGAATTCATGCCTATTTCTTTCAATTTAAACTTTTTTTTTAATATGAAATTTGATTATGATAATAGAGAGAAACATGTTAGGGTTCTTATTGGGATTATTTGAGAATCTAAGTTAAAAAAAGAAAAAAGAAAAATCCAAAGAGGTTAGGATTAATTGTAATTTGAGAATACGAGTTCAGAATTTTGAGGTTTATACTACGTCATTTACAGTTTTAAAAATATAAAAATACATTAAAACTTTTTATAAATTAAATTTACTTTAATTATATCAACTAAATAGTCATTTCATCTAATTTTTTAATGACTTTATTAAAATAAATAAATAAAATTATAATACTTAAAGAAACTTGAAGCACCTAATCCACTAACAATAAATTCTTTGAGCTATAATACAAAAGCATAAAAACAACCCCACCAAAACTAAAACTGAAGAAAGAATGCTTCTCTGTTCTTTATTTAGTCCTCCTCTGCCTCTTCAATCGCAATATGCACTTGCATATATTTATATACAAATACACGTACGACTACGAGTGTCTCCATATATAATTCCTAATTTTTTTTAGAATATATTTTTGAATTTTCTGCACATGCCATGCATTTGAATCATCCATTTCAATTTAATAGTTTAAATTACAATTTGCAATGCCAAGTTGCAAAACCATAAATGAAGGCAACTTATTCACTGTTAAGAAGCCTCATTATTTACATAGAGCATTTGCTAGGATGCATATATGCAAGATCTCTCCAATACATGTTAGGGTGTTCATGGTTTGATTTTCATTGGTTTGCTTATTAGTGTAAATGTTTATAACCATACTTTTTAAATTAGTTTTATATATAATCAAATCATGTTAAGCTAAATATATATATATATATATATATATATATATA
>CANXYC011523779.1:0-14820 GCA_948193065.1 Aleurites moluccanus | reverse complement strand
CCCTTTATCTGTTTTTCTCTATGGTACTGAACCTGTGATATCCTTATTGATCTATTCTGTCATTTTACTGTAAATGCTTCTATCAATTGATTATTCTGAGTATTTGATATCATTGGTTCCTTTGTAAAATCTCATTTTCATTGGCGATGCATATAAATTTACTGAGTATCTTATATACTCACCCTCTCATTGTTTCCTTATTTCAGAAGAGGAGTAGATTGCAGAATCCTGTCGTTCATCATCCAGGGATTTCTGCCAGCACTACTAATGTATATATATATATTTTGTACTCTATATTTTGGATGTTCATATCTAGCTGCTCCATGGGGTATGTATGGGTTAGCTGGGACATGAACAGATATATATATGTTTATGAGGATATATGAGATAGTGTTTTATGAGTGATTGGAATTATAGACATGCTGTATGTAACTGATGATGGGTTTCCGCTGCAATATGATAAGTGATTTTATTTCCGCTGCAATAAATATATATGTTTGTTGTGAATGTGATTGATACTGGGTTCTACGGGTACCGGTCGCCATTGGCATTTCCCGTGCCCTAGGACCGTCGCGATCCGACTGCGGGAACAGGTCGTGACACACAGGCTTGCCTTGCTCGCGGCAGCTCCATTCCAAACCAGTTTTTTTTCAAATTCCACATTGAAAAATTATGGGAATTGACCCTCCAAGCCTCTACTATAAATATATGATCCCCCTTGACCTAGTTATAGGCCCCAAAATCTCTTGAAGTTGAATTTTCCTTTTTAGATTTCTTCTTTTCTCCCTCGTATACCTATTTTTCTTATTTTTTTTTTTAACTCTCTTTGAGTTTAAAGAATAACTCTTTAAGGCGTATGAAGTCCATTTTCTTTAATTCTCTTTGAGCTAAAGAATGACCAAACCCGAGCCGTGTAGAGCCTCAAAATTGTTTTCAATATAAAATCACACTGTTGGTTTGCTTGTTTTCTTTTTGAATTGTCAGATAAAAGACAATCCGACCATCTTCCCATGCTTCAATCAATCCAAAGTGAAACTCTGATCTGGAAGAACAATTCACCCGCTGCCTCCCTAAAGAGCAAGGGAGAAGGTATCATCTCTTAACTTTTCTTATTTTGATAGAGCATCAAAATAAACAACTCGTTGTCAACCTGTCTTTAGTTTGATAGAGAATCAAAATGAAGAATCAAAACATAATAAATTGGGCATAAAATCAACCCTCCTTCGCAAGAAAGAAGAACTGTGTAGATTTTGATTCTCATTCAACGGGATACGCAGACAAGCTATGTAAGAGCTTCAAATCTAAAAAAGATCAAAACCATTTCTTTTCTATTTTTTCTTTAATTAATTGCTTTATTTTTGCTCTGTTGAATGTATTCTTTGAGGAATGTGTTATCAACCTAGAACCCATAAGAACTGGAGTTGATATCTCCAATTTTGGGATTTTTGAATTGTAATAATTTAATTTATCGCTTTCTTAACTAATTTACTGCTTTATTTTATCGCTTTCGTCCATTCATTTACTTGCTCATGCATTTTTATATCTCATCCTTTAAACTGCTCATGAAAATGTTATAAATCAAGATTAAAATTAAAAACTAAGTTCAACCGAAAACCTAGTCCCCGAATCCTCTTTGGTTTCAAAGACTAGTGCACTTTTTTCCTTTGAGATAAAATTGAAGTCAAAATGGAATTTTTTCCTTAAATTTTTCCAACAAAAATAACATAAGGTGGCAACTTCAAAATATCAAAATCATTTTCAAAAGGCGCTAAGGTCATCTCCTTCGTGATAAATCACCCAAAGGAGCATTCTGATCCTATTTAAAGCGGACCCAAACGAGGTGTTCGAGCGAGTCCTCACAGTTGACTTTTAGTTTAACTTTGATTTTCATGCATCACCACATCACTAGTTACGAAATTCAACGTTTGGATATCGAGTAGCATTGATCCAACAACTTTCTTTGAGTATGTTGAGAGATAGCGAAAGCATCCACCCCGCAACTAAACTTCAAATCCTTTTTGAAATGTAACGAGCAGTCATACTGTTGACCCACGCGAAACTCATTGTTTCACATGTGGTTAGGTATATTACTATTCTAGTGTGATGGGTACCCTTTAAATCAAACCACCTAGCTTTCATGTAATGAACATTAGACCTTATACCTTAGGGCCCATGAACTATGATACTGTTAAACTGTCATCATGAACCAATTTTTCTTCATACACATACATAACCATGCATTCATGCATTTGTAGACTAAGAACCAATGAAGTCAATGGTCAAACCAAAGCCCAAACACTTTGAACCCGTTGAACCACCCATAAACTTTCAAACCTCACTTAGACTAGGTCCTTCTTCCCACCTTTATTTAGGTTTTGTTTGGACTACCATAACTTGATTCCGAATGTTTCTTTTGAAAGGTACAAATGGAAAGCACAGCACCCGGCATGAATACCATGGAAACACTTTTAGCCACCTTACTCAAGAAGCAAGATGATAACTTTCGTGTTGCTTTAGACCATGCCCTTGATACACAGCATCAATCCATCCTCACTGAGGTGAAAACAATGATGGGTCAAAGATCGAGTACTCATCAAGCCGATGCTCCAAATGCATCTTCATCCCTTCTGCCTAATCATGTTATTGATCTGACAAATAATAGGAAAGCTCCAGAAGTTGTCATTCCCCCGCCAGCTATCAATCTGAATGGTCGAACATCTTCATCCTCCTCCCCCAATCTTTTTCATGGAGGAGAAAGCTCCAACCCGACCGGAACCAAAAAGTTAATGGAAAACTTTGAAGCTATGGAAAGGCTTCTCAAGAACATCAACAAGCATGAGGATCTCATTGATGTTGATGCTCTTACTCTTTTTCCAAATGCCAAGGTTCCCCCAAAATTCAAAATGCCTAGCATGAACAAATTTGATGGCACCACTTGCCCAAAAACCCATTTAAGGATGTATGTGGGAGTCATGAACCCATTAAGGGTGGATAATGAGCTCCTTGCTCAATTGTTCCAGCAGTCGCTCACAGGTGCTGTAATGAGATGGTTTGTTGACTTGGACATCAATTTTAAGAAAACTTGGGATGATATTTGCAATGTATTTGTCAATCAATATCATTACAATATCGAGGTGGACATCACCAGAAGGGATTTGGAGACCACCAAACAACAACAAAGAGAGTCTTTCTCCATTTTTCTCACAAGATGGAGGTCTAAAGCAGCCCAAATGATGAACAGGCCCACTGAGCAAGAGCAAATTGATATAATTATCAAGAATTTCCACTCAAGTTATCAGACTTATCTCCAAACCCAGTACTTGCCAGATTTCAAAGCTCTTATTGCCACTGCTTCAAAGATAGAGGATATGATCCAAAGCGGGCAAATCAAAGAAAAATTTTATAGTTCAAGGTATAGAAAAAATACCTACTATGGCCACAATTCTCCCTCCAATCAGAAAGGCGGGGAAGTTGCTGCTATTTCCAATCATCTTCCTATAAGACTTGAAAGGAGGTCCTTCTCTGATTTGGGTATGCCTTTGTGCGTGGTGTATAAAAAGGCTTTAGAATCAAATATGCTCAAGCCTTTAGAACCTAAAGCACCCCCAAACCCTTTACCCAAAAGTTGGAATGTAAATGAATATTGTGAGTATCATCAAGGTACGGGGCACAAAACAGACATGTGCAAGACCTTAAAACACAAGATCCAAGACCTGGTGGACAGTGGCGATATTATTCCACCAAAGGCCAGGCCCAACATCACCACTAATCCTCTACCAAACCATCAGGCTAATGTCAATGTCCTTCACTCTTCTAACACGAAACTTGATCTAATCTCTTTGATTCGATCAAATGATGATTTTTGTTGCGTCCTAGACCATAATGACTTTGTGGAAGAGATAAATGTAATAACCCGAAGTGGGAGACTTTAACAGCCGAGTTCATCAATCCAATAGCCTGTCCAGCATGTTCCCCCTCCCATGAAAAAGATAAATAATGAACCTGGAGAGGATTCTATCCTTAAGCAATTGAAGAAAACCCACGCCAGCATCTCCATTTGGAGTATCATCCAGTCATCCTTCCTACGTCGCCAAGCTCTTTGCAAGGCGTTGAATCAATGCCAAGCCACAATCAACATTTATCCTAAAACCTTGGTTGCCTCAGTCACTAGCTCGACCAAGGTGGCTTCCATCTCCTTCAAGAATCATGATTTACCTAAAGAAGGTGAAAATCACAGTCATGCTCTATACATAACTGTGATTACCCGAGGAAACAATCTCAATGGTTTTGATAGATAATGGGTCGGCCCTGAATGTTTGTCCATTGAAAGTTGCAAGTTGTTTGGGCTTGGAAGCTATAGATTTTACCCCCTCTGACCAGATTGTGAAGGCATATGATAATACCAAGAGAGAAGTTATAGTTGTGGCAACTCTTGATGTGAGAATCAGACTAATTACTGCTTCAATCCTTTTCCAAGTGATTGATGTACCCGCTTGTTTTAATCTTCTCCTTGGAAGACCTTGGATCCATAAGGCGAGAGCAGTTTCATCCTCCTTGCACCAAAAGCTTAAAATGCCTCACGGGACTGCTGTGGTAACTATCAAGGGTGACATACATGGTAAAAGCGAGGTTCCCAACTCTGCACCCGTTTTGGGAATTCAACCCAAACCGAACATTGTCCCTTTGTTTGATTTCTCTTTTGACACCATCCAGTTCATTGAACAAGAATGAGGTAAAGAGTCAGTCCCCTTTGATTTCGATCCTTTCAGAAATATAGCTGTGGCTAACATCTTAAAGAAAATGAATTATTTCCCCGGTTTAGGTCTTGGGAGGAACCAACAAGAAATAACCTCTTTCAAGAAGTACCTAGTAGCCAACCCACCTTTTGAACTTGGTTATAAACCTATCGAAAAGGATCTAGAGGAGGTAGAGATAGAAGCTAAAAGGAGAGCCGAAGCTAAGAGGAAAGGTAAGGCCTTTGACCGGCAGATGTGCCCCTATTTCAAAACCTTGAATGGACATTTTGTTAAAAAAAGAAAGGACTTTCCTTTTTGTAGTTTTGTTGAACCATGGTTTTGCCTTGTAACTAAAAAGCTAATCCCAAGTTTTAAAATTTTCTTTGATATTAGGCTCAATTTAGAGGATTGTGAGCCCATCTACCTATTAGAGTAAGATTACGAGGAAAATATGGAGGCTACTCTCTTTAACCAAGTCCTCATGATTGGAAATGAATTGGAATCAGACCCCACCAAACTTATCCATCCAACCTTGGCTGCACCTGATAATTGGCACATTGAGAAGCTTCCCGGCCTTGATGAGTTGTTTTCTTTCCCGACCAAGTCCAAGTTAGAGTCAGAGTCAGAGTCAGAGTCAGAGTCAGAGTCTGTTGAATCTGTTTCTTCTTTTTCCTCTGTAGAGTTTGTAAAGATCTCCCTAGTCCTTCTTTTAATTTTGATGTAATCCACGAGGATGAAACTTTTGTTAGCAATGAAAAAGTTCAATTTTCCTCTTATATCCTTGAGTCTTTTTTCCCTCTCCGTGAATCCAATTTAAAAGAGGCGTCAAAAGAAAAAGAAATAAATAAAATAAAATAAAGAAATAAAGGGCTTGGTCTAAAGGGCGCAGTGTATGAAGGGCATGTTCTAAAGCAATACGAAAGTTATTCTCTTGCTTCTTGAGTAAAGTGGCTAAAAGTGTTTCCATGGCGTCCATGTCGGGTACCCTTTTTTATAGAAAGACGTGCCAAAATAGGCTAGGGCGCGCAAACCAAGGCGGTGCCACCACCCAAGGTGGGCGGCACCACCACAGCCCTAGGGCGGCACCGCACCTTCATGCCGGCGGCACCACCCTTTTTCAGCGGATTTCTTACGAAATTTTGGGGTTCCAGGGGCGTTTTAGGACATTTCCAAAATTCATTGGCATTTCCTAGATATTTTAACACATTTGATTTCATTTTCAGCCTAAAGTAGGGTCCTGTACACATTAGATTTTGACTAATCTTATCTAATTAGTTTTATTATAATACATTTATGGATTGTATAGTTATATTAAAATTAAGTATCTTAGTTAGTTTTGGACATGTTTTGTATTAGCTTATAACCCAAAACTAATTTAGATTTTATTTTTATCTTATTTAGAAACTTATCTTTATCTAGAAAACTTGCTTTGATTTAGGAAGTTTATTCTTAATCATGAAACTTAAATTAGGGTTTTCATATAGCTAAGTCACTATAAATACTTGGCTAAACCCATGTATTTAAAAAGAGTTCAGACTTTTGATTAATATAAACTTTGTGATAAATTCTTTCAATTTTGGTTTCTACTAAGAATCGTTTTGAACTTATCAAAGCTAACCACTTTGTGAAGTTCATCAATTATACCAAGGTTCTCTAGCACAGGTTACTATTGGGTCAATGTTTCTTGTTCAAATCTGATTTGGCTTTTCCAAGGGGTCGCATACCATGCATAAAGGTGTTGGGTCTCAGAGCAAGTTGATTGGGGTTCGCATCAGAGCAAGTCGATTGGGGTTCGCTCTGATACCAAACTGATGCGAATCCCAATCGACTTGCTCTGAATCCAACACCTTTACGCATGGTATGCGGCCTCTTGGAAAGCCAAATCAGATTTGAACAAGAAATCTTGACCCAATAGCAACCTGTGCTAGAGAATCTTGATATAATTGATGAACTCACAAAGTGGTTAGTCTTGATAAGTTCAAAACGATTCTTAGTAAGAATCAAAATTGAAAGAATTTCTCATAAAATTTATATTAATCAAAAGTCTAAAGCCTTTTTAAATATATGGGTTTAACTAAGTATTTATAGTGACTTAACTATATGAAAACCCTAATTTAAGTTTCCTGATTAAGAATAAACTTCCTAAACCAGGTCAAACTTCCTAAATAAAGATAAGTTTCTAAATAAGATAAAAATAAAACATAAATTAGTTTTGGGTTATAAGCTAATAAAAACATGTCCAAAACTGACTAATATACTTAATTTTAATATAATTATACAATCTATAAATATATTATACTAAAACTAATTAGATAAGATTGATCAAAATCTAATGTGTACAAAACCCTATTTGGGATCATATCAGATAGACTAAACAATAATTCACCAAAAAAAAAAAGAAGAGCATTAATGGTTGTAGAAGTAGGGATCAAGATCTAAATTGAAGCCAAGAAAAAAAAAACACATGTTTTTATATTTGTAACGCCCTTAATGGCAATTTTTATCCTAGTATTTGTCACTAATGGTCATTATAGTAAAATGAAAGCTATTAATTATTATGAACATTGTAGCTGAGAATTTTCTGTCCAAAATTTATAGGAATTAGTAGTGTTAGAATCCTTGAATTTATGTTAAATAATAACTGAAGGCTTTTTTCCAGAAGCCATCATACCATATTAACTATGGTTATTCCCACTTGTATGTATAGTAATTTTTTTTTTTATAAACCTAGTAACTTATAAGAAGTTGCAAATGTTTACATCCCTCTTTCATTTAATGCTTATTCCAAAAGTTAACAAGTAATCTTGTAAAACACATTTTGATGCAAGGGAATCATTTGACCTACAATAAGTATTTTAATAATAATAATATTTTTGTAATTTTGGTTATTTTATTAGTTTATGCTCTTGGATCCCCTCTCCTTTCTAGATGTTTTAGTTTGTCCTTTTTTTCTTGGATGCATGTGTTGCTTTTTTGCTTAATTTTTATATAAGAAATTAATGCTCATTAACCTAGCTTGCATGTATTGATGTTAGACCAAGGTTAAAAGGCAGTTCAACATCTTTGGTCTTGATTTTATTTGGATTTTAAAAAAATTTTAAAAAGAAAGAAATAAACTTAAACTAACCTTGAGAAAATGAGTACAATATAATTTAGAGATATTACAGCTATCAAAAGACATAGCCCAGAATCGTTTAGAGTGAAAATAAAGAATCTATCTAGCCGACCCCAATTAATTTTGAGATTAAAATTGAATTGAGTTGAGTTGAGTTGAGTTTTAAAATGTTTAATGCAACAACTCTAAATGTTTTACGTTATTAATATATATAGTTGTCTTATATAGAATAATCCATCTTATTTCATTTCTTTTTGCACCTCACCTCAGCTTTTTGCCTTGCGCCTAGGTTCCAAAACCCTTTTGCTCCCAACGCCTTCAATAAATATATTCTTCATAAAATTCAGTTCTTCCTATTCTCTTGTAAATTCCAAAATTATTTTTCCTTGTGATTCAAGTATGTTTAAAGAATGTTATCTAGCTATGTTCCCACATTTTCTTCGTACATCACATTTAATTATATATTTTAAAAGTAATTCATATAATTGGTTTTAGTGGAAGATATCCAGAGTACTGAATTCAAACGCTACCAAACATGAGACAAATATTGATTCTTAAACCTGATCCAGCAAAAACCAAATTATAGGATACTTGAACACTATATGAATTGATAGGCTTCAGTGACCGAAACTACTTTACTTATGGCAATTCCTAAGCAGGGATCAAGCACAGGGACCAATGTCATGATCACGTATATGTGCATATCATGGAAAAGGTTAAAGAAGGTTGTGCATTATCCAACTGATCACACATATTCAACATATTCAAGAGCCAACAACAAGATTACCATAACAAAGGCCCAACTAAGTGTGGAACTAATTTATGCAAGTGATAAAAGTAACACTTACTTTGTTGTCATTAGCAGAATTATGCAATCTGAGATGGGTAGCATTACCTACATGCAATGGGCTTTCAGAAAGACTAATATCACATTTAGAACCACCAGTAGAAAAATCAGATGCAATAAAAACTTCATCAGAACTCAAAGACCTGAAAACTTTACCAGCAGGAGTCGCCATTTTAGGACTCAAGAGAAATATATGAACAAGTGCTTTCTTCAATATTAACAGGATTGCAGGAACTGGTGGCACATTTGGACGCAGCCCCTGAGAAATCCTACCAAAACAAAAGAGTGAAGCACTTAGACAGGCTTCATATTTAGAAAGAATAGAATTTCTGATTGCAAATTTCAGACAGGTTTCAGGAGTTGACGTACCTGTAATTTGTGTGTAGAACTAGCTACATTGTTTTTTTTCTTAACTGCAACCAGAGGATAAATAAATCTGAGTACAACAGAAATGGAATTCTAGAGCTCAAATATTTTAACAAATTAAAACACACATTCATCAGAAGTAGCAACATCCTCCATTGAGCATCTATCAAGCCTTCCTTTGCAGCAATCCTTCTCATCATGCATTTCACCTTCATCGTCAGAAAGGACTATCCGAACACGTTTACGACCAACAACTGTCTACTGATAACTAGTTGCTTTAGACAAACATTTTGGAGAAGCTACAGCCAACTTATCAGAAGTATTGCAGTTTTCTGCATCAGCTTTTTTTTTTTTTCTAAATGGACTGAGTGAAATTAGAGGGGTATCATCATCATCATTCAACTCTTCGACACCAGCTAAAATTTTTGACTCTGTGGAATTGGATTTGCTAATCTGTGGTGAGTGGGATGCAGTAGATCTAATGTCTGACAAATGATCATCCCCATCAGTATCAGTCTCAGAGCAGCAAACCAGTGCCAAATTATGTATTTCAAGCTCCCTTGTTTCCGACTTCAATTTGTCAATTTCAAGGTCAAGCCTCCTAAAAAAGAGATTTTTTTTTTTTTTTAGCAAAACAGATGTTTATGGCAAAAATAAAGTCTGTTAAACAACACAGTTTCAGTTGCTTTTGGAGAGACCCAAATTTAAACCATTAACTTTCCAAGATAAGATTCCCAAGTCCCTCAAGCTAACTGCTGTTGGTTTGCCTAAAGGGTGTTGCAAACCAAAATTACCTGGCCTCTTCAACATTATCAAATCTTATCATGTGGCTGTAGTGCATATTCTCTAGTGCTGAAAGTTGAACAAAGGGAAGGTTAGCTTCAACTGCAATCCTGCACAATAGAATGAAATATGCAGGAATAAATATAACCCTTCAAATCAAGTACAGTAGGAAAATTTACTTCAAATTAAAGAACAATTTCAAATGGTAATAGAATTATTTCATGTTGCTCTCGTTAAGAATATATATATATATATATTGTCCTCTTCTTTTTTCTTGGTTGCAATGTTTGTAACATGGCACTGGACATTGGGACTTACAGAAAGAAAACACAACTTTTTTCACAAGTTTATTTTTTTATTATAATGATTAGACTATGAAACAAATAATGATCATGCCGATATGATTGGTCATACATAATTATTTAACAACTGAAAATCTTACAGAACAATGGTAATAATGCTGCTGCGTGCCCAAAAGATGAATCATATGTTAGGCCATCTTGAGGTATCTCATCTTTGAGTATATTAGGCAAGGTGATTAAAGTCCATGGAAATGCAATTTCTGCAAGTGTCATGCGGACTCTGTCTTGCTATTGTGAAAAGGAAACCAAGATGTAGCTTTTGAACATGAAAAAAGCAGAATTTTCTTTCAAATATATCAGCACATCACACATGCATTCAATTCCACCAAGACAAATTTAAATATGATATTTGTTCATGGCTGTAAATTGCATAAAATAAATACCACTAATAAACATACCCTTGTAGTTTTTAGTTGTAAGACTGCATCGTTTGTTACAAACAGCAGTGCCAATTTGCACACTGCTTATTTAACCCACATGGTACTGTACCTTAACAATGTTAACAAATTAAAACAATGTATCATATAACTGTAGATATGTCTAAAGCATTTAATGCAAATGGTCATGCCCAATGCAGATATAGCTTCATTTAAGAGAAACTAGGCTATTCAGTAAACCATTCCCCATGCCAAATACCCCATGACCCTCTAATTGCCAATAAGGTGTTAAAGAACCTTTCAACCTAAAAGCTCAAACATGAGCAGAGCTTAACAATACAATATATCTCTAACAAAAGTCCCTCGTATGAAAGCCCGCCGAGCTTCATACATGGATTAATTTAATCAAATAATTTAATATGAGGATGCCCAAGATTCAGACTATGATAGCATATTGAAGAACGGAAAATTCATTAAAGAAACAAAAATGCAGAGATAACTACCAATAACCCTCTTCAAATGCGTTCAGTGCTCCCATCCAATCTCCAATTGAGTCCAAAATATCACCAATTCTGATTTTAGATAGTGCTTGACCCTGAAATCAATATCAATCTAGAGTAAGACTATTGGCCATCAAGATACAGTAAATAATGTCTTGTAGTTTGTTCACCAGGTCCAACACCATCTATGAATTCCAAGTTGCAATCTAGATGAATTAGTATCTTGGTTCCTTGATAAGGATACTCAAAAAACTTTTAAAAAAGAAATCATAAGTTAGTTAATGCTTCTATATCAATCTATCAGGAAAGAAAACTTTAATAAATGAGTAGAACTCAGGACCAAAATACTTGCCTCAAAGTTACCAATTGAGTTATATGTCTCCCAACTCTTTGTGGCCCATTTAATGGCTTTATCGAAATCTTTGATCTTCTCATACGACTCACCAAGAACCAGAAATGAATCACCCAACTTTTCTTTGTCACAAAGTTGTCTTGCTATCTTCTTCTTCAATTCCGCATATTTGCAATGCTGTAAATAATAATATCACAAGAATTGTGAAGTTATGAAAAGAGCATTTTTTTTATAACTAATTAGACAAGCAAGGAAACATAATTAGCAGCAGCATAAATAGATTCTGAAGGCCTCACAGATAAAAATGGAAATGTGGCTCAAATATAGGGGGCAAGAGCCACATGCCATATACAGTCAATATAGTTCAAAATAAGCCATCTACCTTAAAAATAAACAAAAAAAAAAAAAAGATAAGGTATATCACATAAGCACTTCAAATGAGTACAGAACTCCAATGATTTGCAAATACCTAAACGTCCTTCTTTATATTTTGCTTGAAAAATATTCATGTCAATCAATTGATACTAATTTCTAGGCAAGCAAGTATACCCAAAATGACACCAAAAGAATTAAGGTTGACTAGTCTCCGATAGAAATATATTTACAATTATAGTTACGTTTAATATCAACAAAATGGAAGTTGAACAGTGCATACCCTACCTTAAACAAATGAATGGAGAAGAAGTTACAAATGTAATGCTCTACAGGTAAATTATAATGGAATATGAGATTATTATCTCGAAAAAAAGGTGAAAGATGTTCAATAGGTTCCAATATGTTTCAATATCCTTTATTAAATACATTCTAAGTATATATTAAATATTTTACTGAAATAGGATACTTCAGAGCAGCTTGATGTGATCAAAGCAAGTAAAGAGAGAGAAAGAGAGAGAGAGAGAGAGAGAGAGAGAGAGAGAGAAAATGCAACATGGCACAGAAAATTACCTTATTCCATGCAAAGACCATGCTTGACTTCTCAATAAGATGATCAAGTGATGCATACTGCTGCAGCAAAAACTTCTGCTCATGCGGTGTGCCTATTGTGTTTTCCATATTCCTTGTTAACTTCTTAAGATTCTGGTCTTCTTTCGTCAAGTCATCCATTACCTTGGTAGCTGCCTTTACAGTTTCAATATTTTCAATAATTTGCTTGGCCAAAGCATCTTCATCTTCCATGGATTTTGCTAAATCAAGTGCTCTCTGATAGCAACGAATTGCCTCCTCATATTTTTGAATCCTATAATGCAATTCACCAAGATTGATGTACCCCTTTGCCTCCCCTTGGCAATGACTGATTCTCTGACAAATTATGATATCCTTCTCAATGTGATTCCTAGCTTTATCCCACTCCCTCAGCTCCAGGTAACCATTTCCAAGATTGTGATGGAGTCTGCTGCGGCCATCATCATTTTCATTGACCTCTTCTTCATCACAGATTCTTAGTCCTTCGGTGAGGATTTTCTCAGCGTCTCCCAAATTATCAAGATCTATTTCAAGCATTCCAATATTGTTATGCACATCTATGTATTCTTTGAGGAAAGACAATTTATCAGTTGGTGGATTTTCCTTGAGAGTTTGAGCAAGCTTCTTGGCTAACTTGAAATACTTTTTTGCATTTCTAACTGCAAAATGGTCACCTTTAGATTGTAAAAAAAGCTAATGGTATGTGCGACCCAGTTGGGTACTGGCCCTTTGCTGCTCAATGATGTCATTAGCATCCTTGGCAAGTTCCAAATGTTTTTTCTGCAATAAAATATCATAGATTGAAAACGCATACCTTTGAAATGTACCAATAATATGAAAAATTCCATCAAAGCAATACTCTTCCAGTCAACTAAGTCTATAACAACTGTTCAGCCGTACTCAGTTTTCATTTTTTTTATCATTCCACCGTCAATAACAGCACCCTGTTTCTGGATTTTCTCACCCACCAAGGCCCATTTTACACTCGTTTGGAGCAGCTTTTCTGAATTGCATTTGGCCATTTCCTTAAAACACCTGTGACCAGCAGGTGGACCAACTTACAAAAACTGTCCTGTGGAGATCTGGCACTGCAGATGCAGCGCTCACTGCACCAAACAGGCTCCAAATTGGCATGCAAGTTTTTTGCTTAGGTTTATCTTAGTTAAGAACACAAAGGAAAAGATACCCTAAAGAATCAAAGCTTCGTCAGGTTATCCCACAAAAAGAAATGAAAAAGCATTTATATTTTACAAAAAACAAAAACGAATTTTGTTGCAATTGCTTTTTTTATTTCTCATATTAAGTAAAAATAAAATAAAATCATTTATTTATCAAGTAAACTTTCTTATTATTGCATTTGTTTTCAAGCAAAATTAGAAGTTGTAAAATTACATTTTGGGAAGCAAAAATAAAAAAAATTAAATCAAACAAAGGGTAGTCTTATTCTTCAAGATACCTAAAAACTAAACAAAAATATTAGAACCACCGCACTCACTCGTTTACTGCAACTCAACAAGTGTCAAAGCAACAAAACAATCCCAAACTTAAATTCTTCGTTTTCTTTTGTTTCACTCTCTTTCCAATCACTAAAAAGCACCTACATTATGGGGATTGTTGTTTCTTGTTTCCCAACTCAGATGTGTTTCCTTGTTGTCCTTCCGTTTCATCAGAAACAAACCCATTTTGACAATTATCTTCTTAAAAATTAATATATGTACAAACCTAATATATAAATGAATTATTTTCACTAGATTTAAGAATAAAAAGAAAATATTCAAATCGCAACATGCAAACAAAAAAAGACGTAAATTATTGATCTCACCTGATACTTCAAAGCATCATTTAATTCACCGAGGCGGAGATAAACCTCTCCCAGAGACTGGCAAGATGGCAACAAATGATTATCAGTTAAGTACTTATTAGAAATGTCATAAGTTAAGTACTTATTAGAAATGTCATAATCAATCCGCAACCACTTGATTACCTTCACGTACTCTCCTCTACTCTTTAGCATGTTCCCTATCATGTTCGCCAGCTTCCTCCTGCCGGTCCCCTACTTCCCGTGCACTCTTCTATGCTCGCCTCGCCGCACTTAATTGTTTGTCGTCACATGACCACAGTCCGGTTCCAAACTGGAACCGAACCAAAACCGAACTAGATTAAATCAAAACTGAACCGTATTAAACTGAAACCGTTTTCAAAACCATAACCGAATTGTGACTCTAAGGTTCAGTTTCAATTCTCATAATTTTCAAACCAAATTGAAATCGGCGATTTAGTTTGATTCAGAACTGTGAATGAATTTATTATATATTTTAAATATTTGATATTGATTTGATGTTTGATTGACTTGATGTATGCATGTTTATTAGCTATTACTTCAAGAATTGGGTTTCAACAACCACTTTATATATATATA
>CANXYC011523625.1:0-10992 GCA_948193065.1 Aleurites moluccanus | reverse complement strand
TTTAATGTCTTCGGTGAGGCCTGTATTCCATTGGCTACATTTTCTACAGCCTTGGAAGTCTATTGCATGTAAATTCCTAGTACTAAAGAAATTTGTAATTAATATATAAGATAGTTTCCATGGTATTGTCTAGATGTTTATCATGTAGATAATTTTTGGTCTGCATATATATATAATGATTTTCATATTTACTATTATAGTTGATTATATTTATATGAATGGTTGAGATATATGAATCTATATATATATATATATATATATATATATATATATATATATATATATATATATATATGTGGAGTTGCAAGTATCCATTGATGTTGGTATTGAGATTGTTGATGGAGATCCAGGAGGGATCAACAGCTGTGTTGATTGTGGATTGTATTGAAGTGTTATTTATTTGTTTCTTATTTTGGGCGTAGTCCTATTTTAGGGGAAATGCTGTCAAATTTTCTTCAACATTTTCATAATTATTTAAGTTGTAATTGATTGTTGCATGCCATATAGATAGTTTATTGGGTTCTACGTGGTACTGGTCGCTTATGCATCACCCGTACCCTAGGAGCGTCACAACTTCTGGGATGGGTCGTGACAATAGAGTTTAAATATTAATTGGCATGTAATGATGATGTTTACAGCCAATTGCTGAATTGATTATAGACAGTCAGACTATAGAGTATTAGAATGACAAAATGAATATTAAGTAATTAATTGAATGTTATATGATAATAAATGATTATAGAATGTGATACTGGGTTCTATAGGTATTGGTCACCTCTGGCATCTCCTACATCATAAGACCGTCATGTTCTGAAATTGAGACGTGACAAAGGTGGTATCAGAGAGGCAGAGGTAGCCTCTAATGAGTCCCTTGTCAAAAAGATTATAGAGGAACCTTTCAAATCCCAACGGATGACAAAGGAGACTGGTAGGAGTGATGACCCCTAGAGGATAGAGATGATGTAGGGGATGATGGATTTATGTCTGGAATTAGCAAAATTGAGATAGGAACGACAAAATATGTCGCCACTAGCACTAGCAGCAGCACCACCTCCTGTTGCACCAACTATTCCTGCTCCAGCTCCTATTTAGCTAGCAGTAGTTCCTGACGTACCTGTTGTTCAGGGAGGCTGCCAAATTTTTTATGAGGGTGGAATTAAATTGTTAAATTTTGTGAAGCTAAATCTGCTTGAGTTTCGGGGTCATAGAGATGAGGAACCTATTGACTTTTTGGAGCAGATAGATAAGGTAGTTAGGAGACTATTTTGTTCAAATGCCAGAGTAGTGGAGTTAGTTGGATTGTTGTTGAAGAGAAAAGCCTAGACTTAGTTTTATTGACATATTGAGCCCAGATTATATGGTGATCATCATCCTACATCGGCAGAGTTTAGAAAGGGGCTTATAGATGAGTTCTTGACAGAAGGGGTGAGGACTAGGAACCTGATTCAGTTTGAATAATTGGAGCAAGGGAACAAGACAGTTGAGGAGTATGCAGATGAGTTCATCAGGTTAGTAGATATGTAACACAGATTGATCTTATTGAGGAAGACTTGATTAGCAGATTCAGGAGAGGGTTACATGCCTCACTACATAATGCCCTGCTTGCTACAAAGTTCACATCTCTGAATGCTGTTATTGATAAAGCCAATCATATGGAGGAAAAATACAAGTCAGAGAGAGTTAAGAGAGATCAGAAAAGGAAGGGAGGACCTGGTACACAAAGTAGGAGAGGGGAGAGTAGCTCTTAACCAAGACAGACAGAGCTAGTGCCCAGATTTGATCAGAGACCTCTGTCAAGGAGTCAGAGGAGGAGGAGGACTCAAAGTAAGGGGCCTCCAATGCAATCAACACCTGCCTATTCTCAGGGTTCCTCCAGACCTGCTACTCAGTTGCCTAGTGTGCCTATTTGCAATTTATGTGGTAGAAGGCACAACAGGGAATGTCATCGATAGTCAGGTGCCTATTTGAAATGTGGGCAATATGGACATTTCATTAATAGATGTTCGATATAGGGTGAACAACAACCCTCAGCATCAATGTCTTAGCTTACTATACAGATGAGCCAGAATGTTACCATAGAGGCTCCAATTAGGGGCAGAGGCAGAGGTCAAGCACCGAGCAGTAGTCAGGCCCCAACAGGCAGAGGTCAGGGGCAAGTTTTTACTATTAACACCCATGAGGCATAAAGAGCTGACAATGTAGTCATAGGTATAATCCTTATTCAAAATGAAATGACATAAGCACTGTTTGATTCGGGTGCTACACATTCCTTTGTTTCACCACTGTTTACACCTAAATTGAATAAGGAAAGGCAGTTATTGAGTATTCCTTTAAAGATAACCACACCTATAGGGGAGAGTACATAAGTGAAATATTTTTACCCGGGTTGTGTAGTTCAGATTGATGTTAATGTCCTATGAGCTAACTTGATAGAATTGCCTATGTTAGAGCTTGATGTACTACTTTGTATGGATTGGCTAACAACTCATCATGCAGTTATTGACTATTGGGGACAGACCCTCTGAAACTGAATACTCTCTGACTATAGACTTGTTAGAGGCTACCTCTGCCTCTCTGGTATCCATCTCCCTATCGTCGAACATCTCTATAAACTGTCAGGAAATATAATAGATACTTAGTATATTATAGAAACGCAGAATACTAACACATATTAGATGAATATAGCAAAAGACGATACAAGAATTCCTATGCGCTATGGTTTACTTAACTCTATCCGTACTGTACTTAATCACTATTCCTCTGTAACTAAGGTCCTATTCATTTGTAACCTAAAGCTCTGATACCACCTCTGTCATGACCTGATTTTGGATCGTGATGGTGCTAGGATACAGGAGATACCAAAGGCGATCGGCACCCATAAAACTCAGTATCATATGCAAATATCTATAACCATCAATTAATTAATTAATTTACTTAGTTACTATTCATTTTGTCATTTTGTAAACTGTCAGTAATTAAAATGTTGTTGGTTGTAACATCCATCATAACATGTCATATCAATACTCATACTCCATAATATATCATATATACATGTTCATAGCTTAACTAACCCATACATTCCCCATGGAGAAGCTAGATCATGAACATCCAAAATACTATATTTAATATAATTACATTGCTATAAAAGTTTGCAAAAATCTACAGAGGGTCAGAAGTTGGGATTTTGCCGTCTACTCTGCACCTGAAAATGGTAAACAAGGAAAAAAGTGAATATATAAGATACTCAGTGAATCTAATATACATCACCAATAAAAGTAATTTAGATCAATAATAAAAGATAACAAAGGAAGTAATAATGACAATCTGTTTAATAAAATCAGAATACAAAATCAATTATAGGGAATGACAGTAAGGTCATAACTCATATCAAAGGAATGGTATCACATATGTCACAACCTGTTTCCGGATCGTGACGGTCCTAGGATGCGGGAGATGCCAATGGCGACAGACACCCGTAGAATCCAATATCACATGCATAATCTATAACCGTAAATGTATTATTCATTTTACTTAATTATCATTCATTTTGTCATTCTGTAATTCTTTCTGTAATCTAGTGCAGTTGGCTATAACAATCATTATAACATGTCATACTCTCATCATATACCATAAAAGATCATCACATACATATATATGTTCATATCCTAACTAACCCATACATACCCCATGGAGCAGCTAGAACATGAACACCAAAATACAAAATATATAATATTTACATGAAATGACAGAAGCAGAAATCCTCAGATGTCTGAAGATGGGATTCTGCAATCTACTCCTCTTCTGAAATGGCTAAACAAAGAAATGGTGAGTATATAAGATACTCAATGAATCTATATGCATCGCAAATCAAATAGGATGGGTCAATGATACATAATAATAAAGGAGCAATGGGAACAATATTAATCATGATGGGTTACAGAATCAATATCAGAAACTGGCAAGAATATCAATGGTCATATCAATGGCATGGAATCATATTGTAAGACAGATATAGGGCCCTGAAACAAGTAGACTATGTGTAATCACACAGTCGTTCACATATCAAGTAAGCAGAAGACTGATAAGGTCTTATAGCCGGGACCAATAAACCTTCCCAGCTAGGGCATCAATATCAACATGCACATTGTCGACAGTATATACCCACTATCTTATTTGAGCAACAACTCTATCAAATCACATTTTAATTAATACAAGTGAACATCATATCAATAGACACCATTATATAACAATGGTATCATCAATAACAATAAGCTCAATATCTTTCAAATCAAATAGCAATTGAACCAATGACATTGCAATATATGATACACAATCAATGATAAGTGGTATGGTAAACAACAAAGGTATGGAACAAAGGTTAGTTCAGCAAAGGAAATAGGTAGGCCAATTGGCATAGCAATGTCGCTGGTGACGATGGCATTCAAATGGTAGTCCTATGGAAGACAAAACAATAGGCCAAGGCAAAAACAACTAGGCATTTTATCAAACACTTGGTGGGCAATATTGAATAGGCAATATGGCTAGGTTTTGGTGCAAGGTTATCAAAGCCCATTCATCCAACAATCAATCCACATTGTATGCAACACAATAGGAATCAAATATAAAATATTAAACAACACTGAAGGCATCAAAATGTCTAAGGAATTTAAAGGAAAACAAAGCAAAATCAAAAGAAGTGAACAGTGTAGCATGGTTCGACCGACAATGAGTTTTCATGGGAGGTTTCCAATCATCAAATCAATGTTATATACATGTTAAATGATACATATAGAACTCACCTAAGGCTTCTAATTGCCTTGGAAAATTGATTTTCCATCCAAATCCTCAAAGAAGGCAAAATGCACAACTTGTGCAATTCTTGTTTTCTACACCAAAACAACCATCAATTAGTTATCTAATGGCCTCCAATTAATATATTCTAAGATCAATTAATATAACCTAACACTAATTAACATAGCTCATTCATACAACTTCAATTAGGTTAGGCAATTTAGGGTTTTCTATCCAAATGCATCAATTGATGCAATCTAACCTAAAACCCATTCAATTCAACTTCTAAATAATCTAAATGAACCATAAAAACAAACAAATCAATTGGTTACCTCAAATGAGTGAAGGAGTCGAAATCTTCAAGCAATTTTTCCTTGGTTTCCTTTATGATTCCAAGCAAATTAATGATGGATATTGGAAGAACAATGCCTAAACTCAAGTTTTCTATGATTTTCTCTAAGATAATTTGGTGTAAAATTGAAGAACAAGCAAGGAAGTGGTTCGGCCAAGCATAAGCAAGAAGGAGAAGATGGAGAAAAATGGCTAAGGCATGCTTTTATATAAAATGATAAATGGAAAATTACATTTTGGTCCTTAAACTTCCAAGTAATTATACTTTGACCTCAACTTCTTCTGTAATTTATTCTGACAATTATGTCTAGATTTGTATTTCAGAGTGGGGAATCAAAAGGCTTATTTTAATTTATACTTATTTATAAAAATAGTTTCAGAGTCATTCTAAAACCCAGGTAGACTCATTTCCACTATTCCCTTCGAAGTTCCATTTATTTATGGTTTTGCCATCAGTTACTTTTTCAGTGTTCCTAAATATTTTTCATCTCTTTCTTTTTACCAAAATTACACTTGCATTTATGTGATCTTTTACCTCTGATCAAAATCAGAAATTCATCTATTGACCGGACAACTAATTTCTCGGCAGTGTTCCCGACACCGTCGATTTCTGAAAAAATAATTTGTTCGCTTTCTAACTGCGTCTCTAAAATTATTTTCCATCATGTCAATGCCTTTAAACCATATACTGAGAATTAAATCATGCATATGAGTTATGACTTTCTAGGGTATTACACATGGGTAAGACAAATATAGGGCCATGAAACACGTAGACTATATGCAATCACACAGTCAATCTTATATCAATAAACATAAGACTAATGAGGTCTTATGGCTATGACCAATAACCCTTCCCAGCTAGGGTATCAATAAACAATGTGCACATTGCCGACAGTATGTACCCATTACCCTATCAGAGCGACAACTTTGTCAAACCACATTAAGGTTAATACAAGTGTTAAACAAGTCATTAGATACCATTATACAACAATGATATCATCAACTAACAATATCTCAATATTAATCATTTTAAGTAGCAATTTAAACAATTGGATAGCAATAATCAATAGATATGCAATGGCAATTGGTTTGATAATTAACAATGGAATGAAACATCAGTTAGTTATACATAGGCAAATGGTTGGTAGAATTATACATAGGCAAATGGTTGGTATAATTGGCATGCCAATGTCGCCGGCGATAATAGCATTCAAAAGGCCCATGGATGAACAAGTGATAGGCCTATGATAAAATGAACTAGGCATTTCATCAAACACTTGGTGTGCAATGTTGGACAAGCCATTAGGTTAGGTTTTGGTGCAAAGTTGGCATTACCCAATTAACCAACAATAAGGTCATAATCAAGGCTACACAATATGCAATAAATATACAACATTAAACATCAATCAAAGGATCAAAATGGCTTAGGAATTCAAAGGAAAAACAAGCAAAATCAAAGGAAGTTAATACTACATATGGTTCTGCCAAAATGGAGGTTCACCAAAATGAATTCAAATCATTAATTCAATGCTATAGACATGTAATTTGATGCATATTAAACTCACCTAGCACTCAAAATTGCCTTGGACAATTGATTTCCCACCTACTGCTTCAAAGGAGGCAAAAATGCTCGATTTTCTATAACAAATTAACCATAAATTAATCATTCATTAGCCTCCAATTAACATATTCGAAGTTTAAATAACATAAACCAATACTAAATCATATAGCTAAATCAAACAACTTCACTTAGGGTTTGAAAATGAGGGAAAAGTGTTCAAATGCATCAATTGATGCAATCAAACACAAAACCCATCTAATTCATAATCTAAATCATCTAAACTAACCATAAAATCAAAAAAACTAACTTGTTACCTCAATTTGAGATTCCATCTGAATTCCCCTTTCCAAAATTCCTTGAATTTCTTTGTGATTTCAAGTGAGAAATTGATGGAGAATCGAAGAACAAGGTTTGTTTCCAAGTTTTCTATGGTTTTTCTTTAAGAAAAAGCATGAAAATGGTAGAGGAAATTGAAGAGCATTGTTCGACCAACAAAGAGAAGAAGAAGAAAATGAAGAAAAATGGTTAAGGTATGCTTACATATTAAGTCATTAATGGCAAATTCTATTTTAGTCCTTAAACTATCAAGTAATCATACTTTGATCCCAACTTCTTCTGTAATTTATTCTGACAATTTTGTTGAAAATTGGATTTTAAAGTGGGGAATTAAAAGGCTTATTTTTATTTATACTTATTTATAAAATAGTTTTAGAGTCATTTTGAAACTCAAATAGACCACTTTCCACTACCCCCCTCAAAGTTTCGTTTATTTACGATTTTTCCACCACTTACTTTTCACTATTCCTAAACATTTTTCACCTCTTTCTTTTTACCATAATTACACATGCATATGTATGGTTATTTACCCCTTAGTCAGAATTAGAAATTCATCTGTTGATCGGACTACTATTTTCTCGACAATATTTTCAACACCGACGATTTCCGGAAGAGTATCTCTTTTGCGTTCTAACTATGTCTCTAGAATTATTTCTAGTTATTTTGATGATTTCAAACCCGTAACTGAGAACTAATTCATGCATTAAATATGTAATACCCTAGAAAGCCATAACATGTATGCATGAATTAATTCTCAGTATGTGGTCCATTAGTTTTGAAATGATGGGAAATAATTTTAAAGACAAAGTTAGAAAGTAAACTTGACACTTTTTCGAAAACTGGCGGTGTCGGGAACACTACCGAAAAATGAGCAGTCCGGTCAACAGAAGAATTTTTGAAGTTGACTTAGGAATAAAAGATAACCATAATTTATGTTTAATTTTGGTAAAAAGAAAAAAGTGAAAATCATTTAGGAATACTGAAAAAGTAAGCAATGGCATTTTCATAAATAAATGGAAATTCAAGGTGAATAGTGGAAAGTGATCGGTTGGGGTTACAAAATGACTCAATAACTATTTTTATAAATATGTTTAAATTAAAATAAGCCTATCCACTCCTACACTAATATCTAAATCCTGACAGAATTGTCAGAATAAATTACAGAAGATTTAGAGACCAAAGTGTAAAAAAGGAAACTTGAGGGATTTAGTTGTAATTGTGCAATTGATTTTGTCCTTATATTGCCTTCACCATTTTTTGCCATTCTATTTTCCTTTTCTTCTTGTTTGCACTAAAGCCATATTTGGCCATTTTCCATCTCCATTTCTTCATTTCCTTATAGATTTCTTTAGGAATTTGATAGGAAATTAACAAATCAATCAAGCTTTCTTAATTTCTTCCATTAGATTGCTTGGAGGAGTGAAGGTTTGGCAGGAATTCCAAGAGGTGTGATTCATCCACTTTGGTGCTTAAAGGTAAGAATGTTTATTTGTTTGATTTGATTAATGATTTAGTGTTTATTTAGGTTCAATTGAATGGGTATGATGTTTAATTGCATTAGTTTATCCTAATTTGATGAAATCCCCAAATTGTGTTGGTTATTTGAAGTTGTAAGATTAGATATGTTGAATTAGTGTTAAGAATTGTTAATTGAGGTTAGAAATGGTTAATTGGATATGAATGGATAGCTAATTGATGGATAATTTGATGTAGAATTGGAGATTGCTCAAGTTGAGTTTTCAAAGTGAGCATTGTTGGCAAATTCGGTGGAATTGGTACAATTGGAGTGTGAATTGGCTATTTGGATCATTAGGTGAGTTTACATTGCATCAAATCACTTGTATAATTGATTGAATTATGAATTGAAACATTGCCCCAAAACCATATGTGTGGCCGAACTCTAATTGACCTATAATACCTTTGATTTTGTTTGGTTTTTACTTGATTTTCCTTGCCATTTTGATCCTAATTTAGTGTTGTTTAATCTTGTTTCTTGATACCTTTGCTTTGTTGAACAATGTGGTTTGTTGTTGCTTTGATTGGGCAAGTCAAATTTGCCACCAAACCTAACCTATTGGCTTGCCATTGTATGCCCACCAAGTGTTCGATGAAATGCCTAATTCATTTGCCATTGGGCTATTGGTTTGCATGCCATAGGCCTACCAATTGAATGCTATTGTCGCCAGCGACATTGGCATGCCAATTGACCTACCATTTTCGGCCACCGAACCAACTTTTTTTTCTTGCCTTTCCTTGTTGCCAAACTTACTATTATTGATTGTATATTTTCTATGACATTGCCAATGAGCTTATTGCATACTGTATTGATTGATACCAAACTGACTGTTATTATATTGACTGATATCTTGATGCCATTGTTGCTTATGGTATCCCTCGTTATTGGCCCTGATATGGTTTGGTAGAACTACTGATTCGACAGGGTAGTGGGGAAATACTGTCGACCTTATGCACATTGTACTATTGAACCCTAGCTAGGAGGGGTTATGGTCTGGGCCATATGGCCTGATCAACCTTATGCTTATATGATACTGGTGATCTATATGGTCCTTATATATTGATTGACTAGAGATTGTATGATTTCTTTTCATATAGTCCATCCCAATATCTATCTTTCCATATGTAACCGAGCCTATTTGTTATTTGTTTGGCATTACTATACCATGATATCCATTATGTATACTGTATTTCCTTTGACTGATACCCTTACCTATTTATGCCTATTATTATTATTGTGATGCATGTAAATTCACTGAGTATCATCTATACTCATCCGTTTCATTGTTTAACCATTTCAGAAGAGGAGTAGGTTGCAGGATCCAGTCTTCTTTCTTCAGTGGATTCCTGCTACAGTCTATTACATATATTTCTAGATTTCTGTATATTTATTTTGGTGTTCATTATCTATCTGCTCCATGGGCATGTACGGGTTAGTTAGGAAAGGAACATGTATATAATGATAATATTCTTATATTGATGATATTATATGATGATGCATGATATGATATTGTGATATTTGATGGTTACAACCATTTACAAAATACCTAACAGAATGAATAACAAGATAATAAAATGAATGGTAACTATAATAACTAAATAATATATTGAGGTTGATAGACTATGCAATGGTACTGGGTTCTATGGGTGTCGGTCGCCATTGGTATTTCCCGTGCCCTAGGACTGTCACGGTCTGGGAATCCGAGTCATGACACCTTTCTAGGGTGTTACAGTTTGTCATAGTTTTCATTGATGGCATTCTTATCTATTCTAGGAGTGAGGAGGAGCATGCAGAGCACTTGAGAATTATATTACAGACATTTTGAGAGAACCCACTTTTTGCTAAATTGTCTAAATGCCAGTTCTGGTTAACAGAAGTGTGTTTTCTAGGGCAAGTTGTTTGTAAAGAAGGTATCAAGGCTAATCCTCAAAAGGTTGATGTAGTGGAAAATTGTCCTCGCCCTACCAATGTATTTGAGATTCATAGTTTCCTTGGTATGGCTAGATACTACAGGCGGTTTGTGAAGGATTTTTCCAAGATTACTGCATCATTGACCAAGTTGACTAGGAAACATGAGAGCTATTTGTGGATAGATGAATGTGAGAGTGTGAGGCCTCGCCCGAGCACCGCCACGTCCGGGCCCGCCTGCTCTTTTCCGAAGGAAGAAGAGAGGGCATTGGGGCATCAGAGCGCTCATTTAAGGGCAATTTCTCACTGAAGAGACTAGCTCAGCGCCTTTTATTCAAAAATGATTTTGATTGAAATCGCCACCTTAAGTTATTTTTGTTGGGAAAAGTTAAGGTAAAAACCCATTTTGACTCCAATTTTATCCCAAAGGAAAAATGCACTAGTCCTTGAAACCAAAGAGGATTCGGGGACTAGGTTTTTGGTTGAACTTGGCTTTCAATTTTAACCTTGATTTAAAATAATTTTCATG
>CANXYC011523531.1:0-12892 GCA_948193065.1 Aleurites moluccanus | reverse complement strand
AGTTACAAGGAAGTCAATTTCAGGGTATTGTTTGTTCATTGGCTCATCACTAGTTTCCTGGAAGTCTAAGAAACAAAGTACAGTTGCAAGGTCTAGTTCTGAGGCTTAATATAGATCTATGGCTTCTGCAACTTGTGAGATTCAGTGGTTTCTCTATCTCCTGGCATATTTGAAGCTTCATCATTCCCAACCAGCACTCCTTTTCTGTGACAATCAATCGGCTATGCATATAGCTCATAACACAGTCTTTCATGAGTGTACTAAACATACTGACATAGATTGTCATGTTGTTCGTGAGAGAGTTGCAACAGGCGTTGTTAAGCTATTGTCTGTTTCCTCTTGCAATAAGTTAGCTGACATGTTCACCAAGGCTCAACATTTACCTTAGTTTATTGCTTTTCTGTCCAATCTTAGTGTCAAATATATATACACTCCAGCTTGAGGGGGGGGTGTTAAGATATTGTTATATATCAAGTATAGTTTTAGACAGAAAAACTATATAAAGTGTATAGTATCAAGAATCTAATAATAAATGAAAGCATATTTAATTTTTCAATCTCAGTAAATCATCAACACAAAACAAATTTTTAAGTGATATTCTTAAATAAGATATGACAAAAAAAATTTTTTGCATAACTCTAAAACTTAATTTTTAATATACATATATATTTATTATATTTATCAAATTTGTAAGTACTCAAATTTCTAATTAAGTTCTAAATATTTTTAATTTTAATATAAATATCATAATATTAATTTTATTTTTAAAAAATTAAATTATTTTTATTAAATTATTTTGGGCCATCATATTAAGTTATGGATTGAGTTATATGTCGAGTCATTGGATGATAGTCGGATTAATCGAATTGACTTGCAGGTTTAAATTGTTTGAATTCAAGTTATTTGAGTATGATTATTTTCAAATTAGGTGTTATTTAAATGTGTTATGAGTCTGATTCGAGCTGAATAAATTTCAGTCATATTATTGAATCAAGTCATTTTCATGTTAAATGTTATTTTAATGAGCCATTGGTCGAATTTAAATTGGACAAATTTGAATCAAATCGATTTTTGCCATCTCCACCTATAAATGAAAAACTCTAACGTGTACTTAATTCATTATACTGAATCTAAAAGGCATAAAAAAAAAATCAAGTTTATAAGAAATCATCTTAGTAATTTTTTTTAATAGTATTATATTTTATAGGTTTTAATTAAAAATTAACATAAAGTAACATACGTAATTTATTTTTTCAACTGATTCATGTATAATAAATTTGATTCTAATAATTTTTTATATTAATATTTAAAATAATCAAAATATAATATTTAAATTAACGAAAAGTAATAATGATTGTTCATGTATATTAAAATATTTTTAAAAAACACAATAAATAGAAATATATAATCAAAACTTATGGAAAATGTAAGTCCATTACTAATTTATCAATAATATTAAAAGCAAGATATTATAATAGTCTATAAAATTATAAAATTTTGAGTTCCAATTTTAATCAAAATTAAATTTATTAAAAGGAATAATATAAAATAATAGCATGATACTAGAATAGCCTATAAAATTGCGAAAGTTTGAATTCCAAACTTAATCGAATTAAATTTATTAAAAATAATAACATTTTAATTACCCTATATACACTAATGATTTAATTATTTAATTATTATATTTTATACTCTATGAGATAGTTACTCCATATATTTCCTTACGTAGTGAACAAGATCGACTGGAAAATTTCTCCTCTGTATGGCCTACTTCTATCAGAATATATAAGTCAACAGACTTGTCAACAGAAGTTGCTTTCAGGAGAAATTCTAAAAATCTTTTCCTTCAGGCTCCAATAAGGTGGGAATATGCCCCCCTTTTTTTTTTTTTTACAAAGAGATTAAATTGGCCAAAATTGTTAATTACACGGCAGGGTGTATATATATATATATATATATATATATGTGTGTGTGTGGGTTAAAGATTTTAAAATTTATGTATTTATCAAAATCTATAGAATTAAAAACTTAGATTTTCTATTTTATGAATTTATAAAATTTTAATTGTTTGCAATAAAAATAAAATTTATAAATTTTAATGACATTTTTATAATTTATAAATTTTGATTATTTTTTATTAATAAAATAATGGATTTTAACAGAATCTATAGATTTTCTAAATTATCTCATCCAAATCCCTCAATCCAAACATGTCTTGAATTTTTTAATTTAGAATTTTTTTTATTTCACGTGTTGAATAATTGTCTAAAATGTAAGTTAAATTTATTTGAAACTATACCATCAAAAATTAAGTTTATATAAGTTACACCATTTATTTTTTTACACCATTGTATTTTTAATTGATTTTATGACTTATATGTATATATATATATTTAAAATTATCAAACGCATAATATTTTAATTTAATAAATAATAATAATAATTCTCAAAAGCCTAAGGGCTTGTTTAGTTTCCAAGTATGTTGGAACGAGAGTGTAAATAGTTCATTGAGGATAAAATTATGGGAATTAAAATTGCAATATAAATAACATATTTTGATAAGTAAATCTATATAAAATATAAGAAAATTCATTCCAAATTAGGAGAGAAGAGTAAAAAATTATGTTGATGTAAATATATTATCAATGATTTAATGTAGATTTAAAATGTAAATGAATTCAGATTTTTATTTTTATTTTCATTATTTAAGTTAACCAAATAATTTAAATTTGAGAATCAATATTTTATTTTCATTCCAACTCTATTATTTGGGCCAACTAAATAAGGTCTAGGGGGTCACAAGACAATAATGGCAAGCCATATCAAAATCATCAACCAGTAATTTAATTAGAATCAAACAAATAAGATAAAGCTTTCTATCTATATATACCAGTTCTCAATATAAATTTAGATTATCCATTTTGTATTATAAGTTTCAAGCGTGAAAACCTTTAAAATAGAAATATATTTCTCTATAATTGGTCCCCATTAATTGAAAACGTATAACAACCTGTAACTGTCAGATTGATGAGAATTTGTCCCAAGTCCCTAAATTTCCATGCATGGGAAGACTATAAGAGACACCACAGCCACATAGGCAGTGTCATGTCTCAATCACATTCATTATTCATAACCTTTTTTCAACAAATGTTTATAAAAGAATAGAGAAGAGAAGTGAAAGAAAGAAAAGAGTCACTGAAAGCTTTAAAAGCTTTTCTAATGGTTGTTTTACTAATGTAAGCTAGCCACTTAAATTATAATGGATCACACCTCTACTATACGGCTTATTCTTTGCTACTATTTCATGCTAATTACAACAATACCCGGTGCAGCTGACACCATAAATGCAACTCAATCTATTAGTGATGGAGGGACCATAGTTTCAGCTGGTGAAATCTTTAGATTAGGATTTTTCAGCCCAAACAAATCCAAAAATAGATATTTAGGTATATGGTACAACAAAATATCTGTCATGACTGTAGTTTGGGTTGCCAACAGAAAAATCCCCATTGCTAATTCATCAGGTGTTCTGAGGATCTCTGATCAAGGAATTCTTGAACTTTTCAATCACAATGAAACCATAATTTGGTCTTCCAACTCCACGAGAACTGTCAAGAATCCTGTTGCACAACTTTTGGATTCAGGAAACTTTATTGTGAAAGATGATGGTGATGAAAACCCAGAAAATTACCTGTGGCAGAGTTTTGATCAGCCGTCTGATACTTTTTTGCCAGAGATGAAGCTTGGATGGAATAGAGTGACAGGCTTGGGTCGATATATATCGTCGTGGAGGACACCTGATGATCCTGCTCCAGGTAATTTTACCTATGGATTATTTCCTGGTGGTTATCCTGAGATGACTATAAGAGAAGGTTCCATTGTGCGTTTTCGAGCTGGACCATGGAATGGTCTTCGGTTTAGTGGCACACCTGAATTAAAACCAAACCCTGTATATGCATTCGGGTTTGTTCTCAATGAGAAGGAGTGGTATTACTATTTTCAGCTTCGTAGCTCACTAATCTCAAGGATGGTGATCAATCAGAATGGCATTATCCAGCGCTTTATTTGGAGTGAACGAGCACAGGCCTGGACAATCTATCTTACAATACCAATTGATAATTGTGATCAATATGCGTTGTGTGGTGCATATGGTACCTGCAATATTAATAATTCTCCAGTCTGTAGCTGCTTGAGAGGATTTGAACCTAAAGTTCCAAAACAATGGGAAATGATGGACTGGTCAAGTGGCTGTGTTAGAAAAACTCCACTAAATTGCTCTGAAGATGGTTTTCGAAAGTACTCTGATGTGAAGTTGCCAGAAACACGTAAATCCTGGTTTGACGAAAGTATGAATCTTGAGGACTGTAGAATCATGTGCTTGAAGAATTGCTCCTGTACAGCTTATACAAATTTAGACATTAGTAAGGGAGGAAGTGGATGCTTGCTCTGGTATAATAACCTGATTGATATTAGAGAATTCAATGAAAATGGTCAAGATATTTATATCAGGATGGCTGCATCAGAAATAGGTATCATGTCTAATGACTTCAATAGACACCTAGTTTCTTTATATAGTTTCTGCCTCAGAAATATTTTTACCCAGATATTTATAATTGGTTGAATTAATTTGTTTTAGTACATATAAGCTTATTTTAATTCTAGTAATGACTTCCAAAGCTAAGTTGGTGTTTTAAAGTAATCTGCATCCATAATTGATCATCCTGATCACCAAATAGAGAAGATGCATATGAAATTTTTTTGTTTTGAAAATGAATTTACTTGTTGAGCTGGAGGGATCAACATTATTGTGTTGTTTTATACTCTCAGTAGGAAAACAATTGATTCATTTTATTGATTTCTAACTCCTAGTTTTTCTGGTTGCGACTGTCTGATGTGTAGATAATGATATGAAGACTGCTAGTAAATCCAATGCCAAGAACCAAATAAAGATCATTGTAAGCTCTGTGTTTTCTGCAGGAATGCTTTTCCTGGGCCTAGCTATTCTGTTGTATGTTTGGAAAAAGAAGCAGCAGAAAGGCAGTATGTTAATCGCTCCTTGAAATTCTAACTCCAAAATTACGAAAAATTAGAGTACCATTATAAAATCACGAGTCAGTAAAGATCACATTATACTAGAAATAATAAGAAAATAGAGAAAACTTGTGTCTTTTCATAAATTTTTATATGTTCCAGCTCCAATCTGCAGGAAAAAAAACAAGCATTCTGGGAAGAAATACAAATGTCAGTGGCAAGAAGGAAGAGCTAGAATTACCGTTATTTGATCATGCCACCATTTCTTGTGCAACCAACTACTTCTCAATTTCCAATAAACTCGGAGAAGGAGGATTTGGACCTGTTTTCAAGGTAAAAGTCTTTTAAAAAAATCATTTTATGGCCTTCAATTGCATTGTGCAACTCTTGGCATTACTCATTTCTCCAGGATAGCCTTGTGAAAACGTATTCAACAAGGGATGGTTCAGTTAGTGTTCCAACTTCAAAAGCTATACAGATGCAAGCAGAGAAGCATCCATCACTAAAACCAAAATTCTAAATAGTCATAAACAGAACAATGACTTTGCTTATGATATGATGTGACCACTTATAGGGAACATTGGAAGATGGACAAGAAATAGCTGTGAAGAGGCTGTCAACGAAATCAAAACAAGGATATGATGAGTTCAAGAATGAAGTCATGCATATCGCTAAACTTCAGCACCGGAATCTAGTGAAGCTTCTAGGATGCTGCATCGAATCAGAAGAAAAGATGTTAATCTATGAGTTTATGCCTAACAAAAGCTTGGACTTCTTTATTTTTGGTTTGAATCTTCCTAAGGCCCTACATATTCAATTTCTTTACTACTGTGGCATAGAAACTCCAAAGCCCTGCATTGGGCATTTCTTTTATTATTGTTCTGCCTCTTTTGAGGGAGTAGTGTTTTAACTGAAGGCATATATGCACTTTTTAGCAGAAATATCAATTTATAAATGCCTCAAGCGATAGGAGCACTTATAGTATCTAATTTGCCCAGGTTTTTAGTTTCCTTCAATGTCAATTGGGAAATGGCTTGTAAAGGCTTCAGGGTTTCTTTGCTTTATTGGAACAAAAGTAGCATACTGATCTGTTTTGATGGACAATACATCAAAATGTTAATCATATATTGCATTTGTTCTCACCCATTCAGATGAAAATATATATCTGATAAGAAGAGTGAAATGTTGGACAGATCGAGCACGGAGCACACTGATAGATTGGCCTAAGCGGTACCAAATTATTAATGGAATTGCGCGTGGACTGCTTTATCTTCACCAAGATTCAAGGCTAAGAATAATTCATAGAGATCTGAAAGCAGGGAACATCTTATTGGATTATGAAATGAATCCAAAAATTTCAGACTTTGGCCTTGCTAGAAGTTTCGGAGGAAATGAAAGTGAAGCCAATACAAATAAGGTGGTGGGAACATAGTAAGTAATTTCTAAAATTCTATAACATCTATATGTGTGTTTGTATCATGCCTTCATTCCTGAAAATCTGATTTAACAGCGGCTACATGTCACCTGAATATGCAATTGATGGCCTCTACTCTGTGAAGTCCGATGTATATAGCTTTGGTGTTATATTGATAGAGATAGTGAGTGGGAAAAGGAATAGAGGATTCTTTCATCAAGACCATCTTCTTAACCTTCTTGGACATGTAAGTATCACATCAACATTTCTTATTCCTGCATCATCACTCTGCTATAACTGCAATTATTTCAATTTTTAGGCTTGGATACTACATAAAGAAGGGAGGGCTATTGAACTTGTTGACGCGTCATTGCAAAATTCCTGCAACGTATCAGAAGTGCTACGGTCAGTTCATATTGGTTTACTTTGTGTGCAACGTAGTCTTGAAGATAGGCCAAGCATGTCAGCTGTGGTTTTTATGTTGGGTGGTGAAGGTGCATTGCCTGAGCCTAAGCAACCGGGATTCTTCACAGAAAGGGATCTCAAGGAATTGAATTCCTCATCAAGCAATCAACACTCCTGTTCAGCTAATGGTCTCAGTATTTCACTAATAGAGCCACGGTGAATAACAATTCATATGTAATATTATGAGGAATTATATGGAAAATAACACATGCCTTGAGAGTGGTGAGCTCATTTCTCACGGTTGCTATCTTTAGTGGCCTTATATTTTAGGAGATGTGCCTGTGTATCTAGAATATATATTTTTGGCACAGAGGTAGAGCATAATATAGCTTCAACCTTTGATCCCTAGTTGATCTCCTTCCACTAAGAACCCTGAGCACTTGAACTAACCTCAGGTGGCATGACTGTGTTTGCACAGAAAAAAACATAGCGAAACGCAAAGCAATTGAGATTGAAATTTATTAGCACATACCTGAACAATAGACTCTTCAGCATAGTTGGTGAAAAACACGCTCCACTCGAAATTGATATCAAGTAGTTTATATCAAGTAGTTTAATGATTTCGATTATTGAAAATCAGATGGAAACTCTTTTACATATTGGAGAAATAAATAAACATTCATAAATAATGATAATTTCAACTTCCATAAACAAAATATACAAAATAAAAATAAATAAAATTAGATCTAATATCAAATTTTTATTCAAAATAGTATCAAACGATCCAAAACAAAACATATATTGCACTGTATTCAGATAATCAGCATTAAGTAAAAATGATAATAGAGAAGGAGGGAACAAAATACAATGAAATAAAAGGAGGAGGAGAAGGGCAAAGAGGGAGACGGCAGCTATGGTAAGAGATTACATTGTTGAATTAATTTATTTTTTTTTTAATACTAAAGAAGTGAGTTCCGTAAAATTGTTAAAATAAAATTCATTTGAATTAAATTCTTACAAAATCTGAGTTGCTGGATAATAAGAGGAAGAAAAAGTAATAGACATCGTAGCAGGAGTTTAATTTATTTGGATTTCTCTTTTATGAATTTTTTAATTTTAATATTTTTTTATTAGTTTAAAATATTTATTGTGAGGAGTCTTAAATTAATCTAAAATTATGTGTAATTGATCCAATTTATTTAAACATCCACATATTTAATACTTAATCTGATATAGACTAAATTTAGTGAAAATGACGTACCCTAACACAATCAATATTTTAAGTTGGATATTTTCATAATCAATTGCAATCAATGTTTATTTTGTTCTTAAACCTTAGATAGATCATTGCTTACTAATTAAGTCTGGCAGCAATTCAAAGTGGAATTTAGACTAATTTTTTTTTTTCTATGACACGTGAAGTTGAAGAAGAAAAATATAGTCCCTTACCTAATAAACTTGACCTCCGTGGGAAAGAGAGAGATTATGCTGTCAAATGTCTATGATATATAGTTTTTCAAATAAATAGTTTATAATATTATTAATCACTTCAATTATCAATAAAGGAATTATTAATCTAAACAGTTTAAATTAATATTTTATTGTCTTAGTATATAAAAAAAAATCAATTGATTTTAATTAATTAATTTTTTTAAATTTGATAATATAAAATTAATTGAAGATATTTAATTTTGTATCAATTAGTTGCGTAAACTTTACTCCACATGCGAATATATATATATATGAAAAATAAAAGTAGTATATGCAAGTTTAACAAATATTAATTTTTTTTACATTAATAATGATAAATTTTTCATATACTTTATTGTCATTTAATTTAATTTTTTAATGCAATTTTTCAGAAATATATGTGTTTCTATCATATAATTCTTCCATAAATACTAATTTATTATTATATTTTATATAAAATAAATAAAAGTACTTGAAGAAATCTGAACATTGGTAGGTTGAAGAGGGCAATTAATATGATTAAAGATAATTAAATCTTTTTTATGGTAATTTTTCCTTAATTTAAAAATTTATTAATTGTAATTCTATCCTAAATCATAATTATGAAAACCAAAATTATTGATTAAAAGGTTAAAAAATCAAATTGTTCCTTAAATTTATTAAATTATATTATCAATTTAATATTTAAATTTGAATTAAAATTAATTGCATTATTTAATTTTATAAGTTATTTAATTGAGCTATTTATTTAATTATTACTAGCTTATCAAATTTATAAAGTCTGAGGGACCAATTAATGATTCCTATCAAATATTAAAAGTTACTCTTGATTTATTACAATTAAGCCTTATAATTGAATTGTTGGGTTGTTGAAAATCAGGTTGAATTAAATTAAGAAAAACTAGTATTTGTTTAGATTATGCAATGAATTTACTTTGTTAGTTCTTTTGGTATTTTTTTTTTAATTAGCTTAACAATTTTTTAGATTTATTTTAATTTCTGGAGTTGCTTAGATTTATGATGTAATTAAATTAAACTTGATTAATTTTTAGAGGGTATTTAATTTTACAGTTAGGTAGTGAATTGGAGTTGTATAACAGAACTGAATTCAGAAATTAATAACATAAATTTAGAGTATTATTCAACAGTGAAATTTTGATATTATTTGCTTCTGGGTGTTAAGTTTAATATATTTAAATTTCATAATGATCTAACGGTCGGAATGATTTTTATTAGAGAAGATGTGACAACTGTTTGACAAAAAATCTGTACAGACTAGTCTCTAAATAATAATTATTTGAAAGTCTAAATAAATATAAACTTAAATTTTACTGTTATATAATTGGATGTTTCATTTGTATTTTATAATTTTTTTAGAATTTTTAGAGAAGATTAAGATAGGTTTATCTGAATTTTTATTTATACTACCAGTATTTACTAAATTGCTGGACAACAGCATTTGAGATTTTTTTTGGAGGTCTTATTGGAGTCAAAAAGGGAGGTTAAAAGGTTCTCTTTATTGATATTTTCAGCAGAGAACATGGTATTTACAAATGTGGGTTTCTCCTGTATAACAGTTCATGAAACAAAGAGTTTAATTTTTTTCAATTATAGATGGGTTGAAACTATTGGCATCTAAGATATATAGTCTCGATTTTGCCCTAACAATTGCAATCACCTTTTCAGTCAAGGTCCTGTAGAACATAGCAAGTTCAAAAAAAGGTAAGTTTAATGAATAATGAATCCAGTACTTTACTAGTAGATAATAGATTGAAAGCATTGTCTGGTACTAATAAGACTTCTGTGATTGTGAAGTTGTTTGGAAAGGAAACTGAACCTGCTTGATGGACGGTAGTTGTGTTACCATTTGACAAGATTATATTGATTTGGTAAAGAAGAAAATGCATGGAATGAAATAATTCTGGGTGTGGGCTCATATGATTAGTGTCTCCGGTATCAATGATCCAAGAATTGCTGTCAATATGAGAAGCACAAGAAAGGCACATTGAATAGAAGATACCTGCAAAATTGTTACTGCTAAGCGTTGACTGTGAGCCAATTGCAAAAGCTACAATTTGACTTTTGCCTGTGATCAGTGTTTGCAATTGTTGCTGCAGTGTGTTGAACATACTAATCAATTCTTCAATTTTGCTAGGTGAAGAGTCACTTTCTACTTCCAATGGTGTGTGATATTTGATTAGATGTATCATAAGCATTGACCTGTGCTGCTGTTCTAAATTTGTGTTGTAAACCTTCTCTATCTCTTTGCTGTATTGCCTCTCTATCTCTTTGCTTGAACCAAACTGGATAGCCAACAAGCATGAAGCATCTATCTCTTGTGTGGCCATCAAGATTACAGTAGGTGCAATGACCTAATGCAGGATCAAATTTTTTGTTACTTCTCCTATAATTTTGGTTTCTGCTAAACAGTGCGACAACATCTACATTGTCATTAAAATGTGTAACCATTTGTCTCTGACTCGATCTTCAATAGCATTGAATATGCTTTGTTATAGTAGATAATGGATCTAATAGGAGGATCTGATTTTTGGTTTGGTCATTACCATCATGTAATCCCATCAAAAATTGCATTAACTTGTTTTTACTATCAATTTCAGTGTTCGTTTTGATTACTCCACATTCACACATAGGTGTTGGGTCTATGCTGACTAGTTCATCCCAGAGTTTCTTAAGCTTTGAGAAATATACTGCGATTGAATCATTACCTTGATTCATTAATGCAATTTGTCTTTGAAGTTGATAAATCAATGGACCGTTGCTTTCACCGAACTGTTCTGTGATTTCATCCCATAGAGCCTTATAGTTTGTTGTATATATGAAGCTTTCTACTAGTTCTTTGGAGATTGAGTTGAGGATCTATGATGTAATCATATAATCATATCTTTTCCATTGTTCATAGTTCTCTGATTTTGGATCTGGAGGTGTAAATCTTCCATCTATAAAACCGAGTTTGTTTTTTGCTCCAAGAGCAATACACATTGCTCTGTTCCACAATCGAAAATTGCCTCCAGTTAAAGTTGCTGTAACAAGCACCATTCATGGATGATCTGATGCTTGTAATGCCATAGGATCTAGATTAATTGATTTTGATGCGTTTTTGTTGTTGATTTTTCATTTGTTTTAGTAGTTTGCACTTCTTCATCAACGAGTTCTGCCATTGATGTTTGCTGGTTTGATTGAAAGAAAAATTTCATGTTTTAGTGTTTCTTTGTGTTTGGTTAACTAAAAAATTTACCGAGATTTTCTGCCCGCTTTAATACCATGTTGAGCAGCTAAGAAGATTGAATGAATTTGTTCATGTTATTACTGGAGAATGAGATACAAGACTTATATACAGGTTCTGTGAAACTAAACAGAGAAGAAGAAGAAGATTGCCAGCGTGACTTACTAAACAAACTTATCCTACGTGTCAGCAATCAGAAAACTATCTAGTAACAGACTAATAACAAACTATTAAACATGCTAATCAAACTTCTTGCCTAAAGTAAAACAAACTAATCTGACTAATCTGTTGCATGAGTGACTATAATAAATACATAATAATATGGTCCTCTAATAGGTGGCTAAATGCATCAATTTGATCCATTAACAGTTGTTATACAACTAAGGGATTATAAATTCAAATTAGAGCTTAATTAACTTGAGAGAAGCTCTTTATGTCCTATTAATATAAAATATTGTTTTTGTTTTTTCCCCTCACATTATTTAATTTCCAGCGAAAAAGGAATAGAGAAATATTGTCCGCCTACAACCCCTGCATGAGGAGCAAGCGTAATACACTCGATCACAAATTTTTCTTTTAACATCAACTTTTTATGTTGTAATACATACACTCCATCATTTGATTATTCATTCAATATTATATAATGAATGCATAATTAGATCCATTCCTTATTTAATAATTATAGATGGCTAGCTAGTATAGTCTAATTCTTAAAATATTGATCTTTAAAATTAAAATGTTAGTAAATTATTCAATTAAATTAGTACATTTGATAAAGTAATATAATTGCTATAAATTATAGAATGTATGAAAAAAAATCTACAAATAACAATTATTGATATAATAATTAAATTTTAATAAGATAATTAATAATTTTTTTAGTTTATATGAAATCCTTTTTGAATTGCATATATGAAAATATAAGATTTTAGTAATAGTCTAATAAATAATAGAACAAATCCTAAAAATATATGTAATTTATAATAAATTTAATAAGTATTTAAATTTAATTATAAAATTCAATTAACTTGAAATTTAATATAAAATTTTAGTAAAAATATTTTAAAATATAAAAATATATTTTAATATACAGACTTAATAAAATTTTTGAAATAATTTAATGATTAATGTAAATTTTAAAAACCAAAAAATTTTGGATTTTAATATCACCTATATATATATATATAGGTGATATTAAATACTAAATAATTTTAATACATATTTGAAAGGCTGAAAAATTAAATACTAAATAATTTTAATAATAAATATTATAATTTTAATTTTAATTTTAAAATATTAAATTATTTATTAAAATTATATATATATAT
>CANXYC011523396.1:0-26402 GCA_948193065.1 Aleurites moluccanus | reverse complement strand
ACATCAAAGCTACCTAAGTCACGAGAATATCAATGACTCGACATAACCTTTCTTATGATAAAATTACCAAGTAATTAAATCCTTTTTGTCTTAGATGTCTTGATTGAACAGGAGTCATGGAATATGTCATACTCGCATAGTTCAATCTTTATATTTTTGATACCTGAGTAGACTCCTAAATCAAATGACATCAATATCGCATATCGACTCATTTGAGCATGGCCATGTATTTTAGGTCTCACTCAATCAAAGGGCCCAAAGACATCACTCTTATTGTATAGGAGAGACAAATCATATGTTGATCACTCAACATCCCTCTACATAATTTGTGGCATATCCAATTACTGTTTTTATAGTGCATCCTGTTACAGAAGACGTTTAACAGTATCAAGATATAAAACTTCTTATGTTGGGATCTTTGATGATCTCAAGTCAAAAGATCATACTATTATTATCATTATGAGAAATACTTATGACACTCATACAACAATCCATGTAGTATTCTCATAGTGGGTCAACCTAGTATATAGTTCTCCAACACGTACTTATGTGTTGACTTGATATCTCATATCCATGATCATTGTCATCAGTCACTACACATACTAGTCTCGATGTATTATTGATATCCCATTTCATAATAATACTTGACTAGAGATGATTTTAGAATATCTTATTCTAGGGACATTATTATAATAATTATTATATTACACAGTTATTCAAATAATCATAATAATGAAATCCATAAATATATAAATCATGATATAAAATATACCAAAAACAATCATCTAATGATTGGTCTTTAGGGCACAAATCCAACAAATTAATAATTATAGATTGTATAAGTGATTGATGGGTTCTACGGGTGCTGGTCGCCATTAGCATCTCCGACGCCCTAAGACTGTCGCGGTCCGAGAAACCGAGTCGTGACACACTCGGTCTGATGAACCCTCTATCCAATAGCTCCTATAACTGTATCTTCAATTCCTTCAGTTCTGCTAGAGCCATTCTGTATGGTGGAATAGATATAAGATCAGTGCTTACATGCACCTCAATCTCAAACTCAATCTCCCTATCTAGGGGCAATCCTGGCAACTCCTCAGGAAATGCATCAGGAAAATCCTGAACCACCAGTATCTGATCCAACTGTACAGAAGACCTCTGCATATCCACTACATGTGCTAAATAGGCTGAATAGCCTTTCCCAATCATCCTTCTGGCCTGGATAGCAGAAATTAGGTTAACTCAAAACTCCTGAATATCACCCTGAAACTCAAACTCTGGTTGTCCCTCAGGTTGAAATCTAACCCTCTTCCGATAACAATCTATAACTGCTCAGTGCCTTGTCAGCCAATCCATACCCAAAATAACATCTAGCTTTAACACAAGCAACTCAATCAAATCAGCACGCAAGATATGATCATCAACCTCAATAATGTAATCAGGGTAATAATAATCTACATCAACACTATCACCCATAGGAGTAGCAATCATCAAAGACACATCTAATAATCTCCTCTCCTTATTCAATTTAGGTGCAAAGTGTGGTGACACAAAAGAATGAGTAGCACCATAATCGAATAAGGCATCCACAATCTCATTTTGAATCAGAATAATGCCTGTGACCATATTGTCAGATCTCTGGGCCTCCTGGGTGTTGATAGCAAATACTCTGCCCTATCTTCTACCAGCTAGAGCCTGACTACCACTAGGAGTTTGTCCTTCCCTACCTCTGCCTGTAGTCTCTCTACCCATATTCTGACTCATCTGAACTAGTGGCTGGAAAACTGTAACAGATGGCTGCTGCTGCTCACCCCATAGAGGATATCTGTTAATGAAGTGACCCTGCTGTCCACACTTCAAACAGGCACTTGTCTGTAACCGGCACTCCCCTCTGTGCCTCCGACCATAAAATCCATAAATAGGAATGCTGGGTGTCTGTGCAACTGGTCTAGAGGAACCCTGTGAATAAGTAGGTATAGACCGTGCCACTGGTGGTCCCCTACTATGTATCCTCCTCCTCTGACTACTAGTTAATGATCTCTGCTCAAATTGAGGCACTGGCTCTGTCTGTCTAGGATGAGAGCTACTCTCCCCCCTCATTATCTGTGATCATGGACCCCCTTTCCTCTTCTGGTCTCTCTTAGCCCTCTCAGTCTTGTATTTCTCCTCCATTTGTGTGGCCTTGTTAATCACTGTAGTCAACGAAGTAAATTCAGTAGCCAGTAATGCATTATGCAGTGCAACATAAAGACCCCTCTGGAACCTACTAATCAAATCAGCCTTTGTAGGTATAATATGTGTAGCATATCTACTCATCCTGATAAACTCCTCTGTGTACTCCTCTACTGATCTGTCCCCCTGCTCTAACTGCTCAAATCTAACCAGGTTATGGGTCTTCACCCCCTCTGTAATAAACTCATCTATAAGACCCTACCAAAACTCAGCCTATGAAGGTGGCTGCTCACTATAAAGTCTGGGCTCCATTCTCCTTGAAAACCAGGTCCATGCCTTACCCTTCAGTAACAAACCAACCAACTCAACATCTCACAACTCTGAACATGGTAGTCTCCTCACTACCTTCTCCACCTCTTCCAAGAAATCCATAGGATTTGTACCTCTGTCTCCTCTAAACTCAGGTAGGTTTAGCTTCATAAAGCTAAACATCGATATTCCTCCCTCCTCTATCACTCTCCGACCTTCATGTACAGTAGACTCCCTTTAAACCCCAACTGGCTGTACAAGAGCCGGTACCACTAAAACTGCCTCGGGTACTACAAGTGGAGGCCATCTCTCTCCGTAACTCTATCAAATCCTGCATCATCTCCACTCTCCAAGGGTCATCACCCCTCTTTGTATCCTCTGTAGTCCGTTGGGATCTAGAAAGACCTTCTGATACTGCAATCTCCCTCACTAATGACACATTGGAGGCTACCTCTACCTCCCTAGTATCTCTGTCCTTATCGTCAGACATCTCTGTAATCTGTAAGAAAAAATGGAAATAGTCTCAAAAAATGATAGAAACGCAGAATAATAACATATAAAAGATGATAATAGCAAAGGATGACAAAGGAAATCCTATGCTCTATGGTATACTTAAATCTACCTCATTCTGTACTTAGTCACTATTCCTCTGTAATTCGGGTACTATTTATCTGTAACCTAAATTCCACTGTCTGTAACCTAGTGCTCTGATACCACCTCTGTCATGACCCATTTCTGGATCACAACGGTCTAGGGCATGGGAGATGCCAATGGTGACCAGCACCCGCAGAACCCAATATCACATGCACAATCTATAAATCACAATATTATCCATTTTAGTTAATTACCATCCATTTTGTTATTCTGTAATTCATTCTGTCAATTTCTGCAATTGGTTGTAACAATCCATATATCATACCATATAAACATCATATAACTTATATATCATCAAGTATCATATATACATGTTCATTTCCTAGCTAACCCATACATACCCCATGGAGTAGCTAGATTATGAACATCAAAATACATAAATACATAAAATATACATCAAATGACTGTAGCAGAAATCCTTGGATGATAGACGATGGGATTTTGTAGCCTACTCCTCTCCTGAAATGGTTAAACAATAAAAAGGTGAGTATATAAGATACTTAGTAAATCTATACGCAACATAAAGAAAATGGGATGGAACAATGATATATATATATACATGATAAAGGAACAATGGGACAGTATCAATCAAGTTGACTTACAGAATCAGTATCTGAAATCAATAGGAATATCAATGGTCATATCAAGTCATGGAATCATATGGTAAGACAGATATAGAGCCCTTAAACATATAGACTATGTGTAATCATACAATTGATCACATATCAAGTAGGCATAAGACTGATTAGGTCCTATGGCCAGGACCAATAACCCTTCCCAACTAGGGCATCAATATCAATGTGCACATTGTCGACAGTATGTACCTACTACCCTGTCGGTGCGACAGCTCTGTCAAATCACATTTAGGTCAATACAAATGAATATCACATCAATAGACACCATTATGCAATAATTGCATCATCACTGTCAATAAACTCAATATCTTTCAAATCAAATAGCATTTGAATCAAAGGCATTGCAAGATACAATATAGAAGCAAGGATAAAGGTTATGGTAAATAACAAAGGTTGGTTCAACAAGGAAAATCGGTAGGCTAATTGGTATGCCAATATCACTGGCAATAATGGCATTCAAATGGTAGGCCTATGGAATACAAAGCAATAGGCCAAAGGCAAATGAACTAGGCATTTCATCAAACACATGGTGGGCATACAATAACAAGCCAATAGGTTAGGTTAGGGTGCAAAATTGACTTGCCTAATTCATTCAACAACAAGCTACATTATCAACAATGGTATAGGCATCAAAGAAACAACAATAAACAACATCAAAATGGATCAAATTGGCCATGGAAAATTAAGCAAAACCAAGCAAAAATACAAAGGGTGAATAGTAGTATATGGTTCGGCCAAAACACCTTTTTCACATAAGGTTTCTAATTTCAATTTTAAGGCATTGGACATGTTAAATGATGTATATAAAACTCACCTAATGCTTCAAATAGCTTTGAACAATCCAATTCCACCCAAAATCACCAATGAAGCTATAAAGCACACCTTGTCAAATATTGTGTTTTACATCAAATAAACCATCAATTAATCATCTATTCACATCCAATTAACATATTCTAATATCAATTAACAAAATCAAATACTAAATCATCAAACCCTTTCTTACAACTTCAAATAAGCCAGGTAAAATTGGGCATTCCTATCAATTAGCATCAATTGATGTAATTTAACTACAAACCCATCAAATTCAACCTAAATAATATCTAATTAATTAATAAAATCAAACAAAACACATCCTTACCTAAATGGTGTGTAGTGACCGAAACTTCCCTTCAAACAATCCTTGAATTCCTTTGCTCTTCCAAGCAATCTAATGGTGGCAAATGATAAAACACTACTCAAACTCATCTATGAAATTTCTAAGGAATTTGGTGAAGAAATGAAGAAGAGATGGGAAGAAGTGGTTCGGCCTCTAATGGAGAAGAAGAAGAAGATGGCCAATTTTGCCTAAGTGTTGAATAAATAGAAAATTCCATTTGGCAAATTATAACTAACTCTCCAAACTTCCATATATTACATTTTGGTCCAAAATATTATGTAAATTATTTTGTGAATTCTATCAGGATTTGAAATTTAAAGTGGGGAGTTAATAAGCTTATTTTAATTTATACTTATTTATAAAAATGGTTTTAGAGTCATTCTGTAACTCCGACGTACCCATTTCCACTATTCACCTTAAAGTTCCTTATATTTACCATTTTGCCATTGGTTACTTTTTCAGTGTTCCTAAATGATTTTCACTTCTTTCTTTTTACCAAAATTACACACATTTTATGGTGATCTTTTACCCCCTGGTCAACTTCAAAAATTCTTCTGTTGACCAAACTGCTAATTTCTCAGCAGTGTTCCCGGCACCGCCGCTTTCTGGAAAAACAATTAGTTCGCTTTCTAATTGTGTCTCTAAAATTATTTCCCATTATTTCAAGACTTATGAACCACAAACTGAGAACTAATTCATGCATGTGAGTTAGGAATTTATAGTGTATTACATGATAAGTCCTCATTGAGTCCCATATCTTATATCTCTAATATATGTGATGGATCAAACATATATTTCGGCAGCACCGAGATTTCAAAAACCGGATGTACGTGGCTCATGTTAGGTGGAGGAGCCAATCTATAGGCCACATTACCTATCTTCTCAAGAATCTCAAATGGGCCTATAAACCTTGGTGATAACTTTCCCCCTTCCCAAATCTCATAATACGCCTCATCGGTGAGATCTTAAGGAAGACATGGTCACCAACTGCAAAGTGTACATCCTTCCTCTTTGGATCAACATAACTCTTCTGCCTACTGAAGGTAGTCTTCATCCGATCTCTAATCATAGGCGCTTTCTCCATGGTCTCTCTGATTAACTCTGGTCCCTCAAGTTGTTTCACCCCTGGCTCCACCCAACACACTGGAGATCTACATTTTCTACCATATAGTGCTTCAAATGGATCCATATAAATAGAAGAGTGGAAACTGTTGTTATAAGAAAACTCAATCAATGGCAGATAATAATCCTAGTTACCTTTGAAATCCAGAACACACAACCGAAGCATATTCTCTAAAGTCTGGATGGTCCTTTCCGACTGCCCATCAGTCTGCGGATGGAAAGCAGTACTGAACTGTAACTGGGTACCTATAGCCTCCTGAAATTTTTGCCAAAATCGTGAAGTGAACTGTGTACCTCTATCTGAAATAATCATCAAAGGAACTCCATGAAGTAGCACAATCTTATCCACATACAACTATGCATACTGAGCTGTTGTATAACTGGTCTTAACCTCCAGAAAATGAGAAGATTTCATCAACCGGTCTATAATCACCCATATGGAGTCATAACCCCTGGTAGTCCTCGGTAGACCCACTACAAAATCCATAGTAACCTGCTCTCATTTCCACTTTGGCAACTCAATCTCCTGAAGTAACCCTGATGGCTTTTGATGCTCAAACTTAACCTGCTGATAGGCTAAGCATTTGGAAATAAACTGAGCCACATCTCTCTTCATATCAGACCACCAATACACATCTCTCAGATCATGGTACAACTTGGTAATCCCTAGATGTACACTATTTGCTGAGTAATGAGCCTTTCTCATAATCCGATCCCGTAGCCCATCCATGTCAGGTACACATATATGCTTCCCACACTTCAGTATGCCATCCTGCACTGTAAACTCTATCATCTTACCCCTCTGTACATCTCCCTTAAGCTTTAGTAAATAAGGATCCCTATTTTGAGCCACTTTAATATCATCAAGCAATAAAGACTTCACCTGAAATTGGGCTATCAGAGCCTGGTTATGATCCTGGGATCCCAAATCCAACTCCACTCCCATATCTGCCAAATCCCTCATTTCTCGGATCAAGGGTCTCCTGCCCACCATGATATGAGCTAGACTGCCCATGGACTTCCTACTCATTGCATCCGCCACTACATTGGCCTTACCCGGGTGATAAAGGATCTCACAGTCATAATCCTTAAGTAATTTTACCCATTTGCGCTGCTGAAGATTCAGATCCTTCTGCTAAAATATATACTGTAAACTCTTATAATCAGTATATATCTCACACTTAGACCCATACAAGTAGTGCCTCCAAATCTTCAATGCAAAGATCACAACTGCCATCTCCAAATCATGTGTCGAATAATTTGCTTCATACTTCTTTAACTGACGAGAAGCATAAGCAATCACTCTTCTATTCTGCATCAGTACACACCCCAATCCGATCCGAGAAGCATCACAATACACAGTGAATTTCTCCCCCTCTGATGGCAATGCTAATACTGGTGCACTTGTGAGGCAAGACTTCAAAGTCTGAAAATTGTGCTCACACTCATCAGTCCATAAATAACGCTCCTGTTTTCGCATTAGTCTAGTCAACGGAGCTGCAATCCTAGAGAAATCCTTCACAAACCTCCTGTAATATCCTGCCATACCCAAAAAACTGCGAACCTTAGAAACACTGGTAGGCTGAGGCCAATTCGCAACTGCTTCAATCTTCTGAGGATCCACCTTAATACCATCTTTGCATATCACATGCCTAAGGAAACACACTTCAATTAGCCAGAACTAGCATTTAGATAACTTAGCATACAACTGATGCTCTCGAAGTGTGTACAATACAATCCTCAGATGCTCCATATTCTCCTCCTCACTCCTAGAATAGATAAGTATGTCATCAATGAATATAGTGATAAACTTATCTAAAATTGACCTGAACACCCTATTCATCAGATCCATAAATGCAGCCGGTGCATTGGTCAACCCGAATGGCAATACCAAGAACTCATAATGCCCATATCGGGTCCTGAAAGTAGTCTTAGGTACATCACCCTTCTTAATCTTCAACTGGTGATACCTAGACCTTAAATCAATCTTAAAAAAATGGCTAGCACCCTGCAACTGATCAAACAAGTCATCTATCTGAGGCAATGGATACTTGTTCTTCACTGTCACCTTGTTAAGCTGCCTATAATCTATACACATCCTCAAAGAGCCATCCTTCTTCTTCACAAACAATACTGGTGCACCCCAAGGAGAACTACTCAGTCTAATGAACCCTCTATCCAATAGCTCCTATAACTGTACTTTCAATTCCTTCAATTCAGCTGGTGTCATTCTGTATGGAGGAATGGATATAGGATCAGTGCTTACATGCACCTCAATCTCCCTATCCAGGGGCAATCTTGTCAACTCCTCAGGAAACTCCCGAACTACCGGTATCTGATCAAGATCTACAAAAAACCTCTACACATCTATCATATGAGCTGAATAGGTTGAACAACCTTTCCCAATCATCCTCCTAGCTTGGATAGCAGAAATCAGATTAACTCTGAACTCTCGTATATCACTTTGAAACTCAAACTCTGGCTGCCCCTCAGGCTAAAACCTAACCTTCTTCTGATAATAATCAATAACTGTCTGATGCCTCGTAAGCCAATCCATATCCAAAGTAGCATCTAACTCTAACATTGGCAGTTCAATCAAATTAGCATGCAATATGTTATCATCAATCTCAATCACACAGTCAGGATAGAAATAATCCACATCAACACTCTCACCCATCGGTGTAGCAATTACTAAAGACACATCTAACAATCTCCTTTCCTTATTCAATTTAGGTGCAAAGTGTGGTGACACAAAGGAATGAGTAGCACCTGAATCAAATAAGACATCAACAATCTCATTTTGAATCAAAATAGTACTTGTGACCACGTTATTTGATCTATGAGCCTCCTGAGTATTGACTGCAAATACTTTGCCCTGACCCCTACCCATTAGGGCCTGACTACTACAGGGAGCCTATCCTCCTCTGCCTCTACCTCTACCTGAAGCCTCTCTACCCACATTCTAACTCATCTGTACCGTCGACTGAGAAACAGTAGCAGATGGCTGCTGCTCACCCCTTAATGGACATTTGTTAGCATAGTGGCCCTACTGGCCACATGTTAAACAAGCGCTAGTCTGTCTCCAATACTCCCCTCTATGTCTCCATCCACAAAACCCACAACTAGGAATACCGAGTGTCTGTACAGCTGGTCTCAAAGAACCCTGAGAATAGACAGGTGCTGACTGAACCACTGGCGGTCCCTTACTCTGCACTCTCTCCTATGACTACTAGCTGAAGATATCTAATAAAATTGAGGCACTGGCTCTGCCTGCCTAGGCTAGGAGCTGCTCTCTCTCCTCCTAACCTGAGATCCTGGACCTTCTTTCCTCTTTTGGTCCCTCTTTGCCCTCTCTGTCTTATACTTCTCTTCCATCTGTGTGGCCTTATTAATAACTGTCATCAGAAAAGTAAATTCTATAGCCAATAATGCATTATGAAGTGCATCATGTAAATCCCTTTGAAACCTGCTGATCAGATCCGCCTAAATAGGTACAATGTGAGTAGCATACCTACTCAGCCTGATGAACTCCTCTGCATACTCCTTAACAGACCTGCTACCCTGCTCCAACTACTCAAACTGAATCAGGTTACGAGTCTTCACCCCCTCTGTAATAAACTCATTTATAAGCCCCTGTCGAAACTCAATCCATATAGGTGGTTGCTCACCATATAACCTGGGCTCCATCCTCCTCGAAAACCAAGTCCAAGCCTTCCCCTTCAATAACAGCCCAACAAGTTCTACTGCTTTCAACTCAGAATAAGGTAGTCTCCTAACTACCTTCTCAACCTCTTCCAAGAAATCCACCGGATCACTACCTCTGTCGCCCCTAAACTCAGGCAGGTTTAGCTTCAGAAAGCTAAACATAGATACACCACCCTCTTCAATGACTCTACGGCCTCCCTGTACAGCAGGCTCCCTAGGAACCCCTACTGGCTGCACAGGAGCTGGTGCAACTGGAACTGCCTCTAGTGCCATAGGTGGAGGCACTGCTGCTGGAATTGGTGGTGGCGGTACATTCTGACGTTCCTACCTCAAAGAAGCTAAATCCTTGCGTAACTCCATCAATCCACTCATCATCTCAACTCTCCGTGGGTCATCACCCCTCTCTGTATCCTCTATAGTCTGTCAGGATCTGGATGGACCCTCTAAAACTGAAATCTCTCTATCCAAAGACTCATTGGAGGCTACCTCTGCCTCTCTAGTATCACTGTCCCTATTGTCAGACATCTCTGTAATCTGTAGAGAAAAATGAAAACATACTCAGAATATAACAGAAATGAATAATACTAACATATAACAGATGATAACAGTAAAGGATGACAAAAGAAATCCTATGCTATATGGTTTACTTAATTCTACCCCATTCTGTACTTAGTCACTATTCCTCTATAATTTAGGTACTATTCATCTATAACCTAAAATTCCAATGTTTGTAACCTAGTGCTCTGATACCACCTCTGTCATGACCCGTTTCCAGATCATGATGGTCCTAGGATGCGGGAGACGCCAATGGCGACCAACACCCGTAGAACCCAATATCACATGCATAATCTATAACCATCAATTAATTATCCATTTTACTTAGTTACTTTTCATTCTGTTATTCTGTAATTATTCCTATAATCTAGTATTGTTGGTTGTAGTAATTATCATCACATCTCATATCATCATTATATATCATAAAACATTATCATATACATATAAATGTTCATATCCTAAATATCCCATACATACCCCATGAAGCAGCTAGATTATGAACATCAAAATGCAGAATTCAAAATATATACATCAAATGACAGTTGTCACAACCTGTTTCCGAATCACGACAGTCCTAGGGCACGGAAGATGCCAATAGCGACCGGCACCTGTAGACCCAGTATCACATGCATAATCTATAAACCACTATATATATTTCCATTTTAATTAATTACCATCCACTCTGTTATTCTGTAATTCATTCTGTCAATTTCTGCAATTGGTTGTAATGATCAAACCATCATATCATATAATCAACATACAACTCATATATCATCAATATCATATATACATGTTCATTCCCAAGCTAACTCATACATACCCCATGCAGCAGCTAGATTATGAACATCAAAATACTAAAATACAAAAATATACATCAATGTCTGTAGCAGAAATCCTCGGATGACAGATGATGGGATTCTGCAGCCTACTCCTCTCCTGAAACGGGTAAACAATGAAAAGGTGAGTATATAAGATACTCAATGAATCTATATGCATCAACAATAATATAGTAGGTAATAATGAGGCAATGGTACAAATAAATTAGATAACAATAAACAGGATCTGTAATAGGTCACAATATAGCCAAAGAATGAAATACAAGCTCGGTATCATATGGAAAGACAGATAAAGGGATGGACTGTATGAAATCATACAATCTTCAGTAATTAGTATGGACCATATGCGAACATATAGGTCTCCGGTAGTATACCAGTATCAGTGGGCATAAGATTGATCAGGTCTTATGGCTAGGACCATAACCCCTCCTAGCTAGGGCATCAGTGATACAATGTACACATCGCTGATAGTATATCTCCACTACCCTGCCGGATCGATAGCTCTGCAAGCCACATAAGGATCAATAGAAAGAAACAATACATCAATGGATACCATTATGCAACAATGGCATCCTCCATATCAATAATCTCAATATCAGTCAATTCAATTATCAATAATAACAATGGCAATGCTATAGGTAATATACAATCAATGACAAATGGTTTGGCAATTAAGAAAAACATGGAACAAAAGTTGGCTCGGTGATGAAAAATGGTAGGCCAATTGGCATGCCAACGTTGCTGGCGACCATGGAATTCAAATGGTAGGCCTATGGAATACAAAAAAAATATGCCAAAGGCAAATGAACGAGGCATTTCATCAAACCTATGGTGGGTATATAATGGCAAGCCAATAGGTTAGGTTAGGGTGCAAAATTGACTTGCCCAATTCAATCAACAACAAGCTACATTATCAATAATGGTATAGGCATCAAAGAAACCATAATGAACAACATCAAAATGGATCAAATTGGCCATGAAAAACCAAGCAAAATCAAAGGTAGTGAATAGTGACACATGGTTCGGCCAAAATGGGTCATCCAAGGGAGGTTTCTAATTTCAATTCCAATGCAATATACATGTTAAATGATGCAATATAGACTCACCTAATGCTTCAAATTGCTTTGGAATCAAGCTTCTCACCCAAATGATCCAAATGAGGCAACCTTGTCAAAATTTCAATTCTACATCAAACAAACCATCAATTAATCACCTATTCACATCCAATTAACATATTCTAACATCAATCAACAAAATCTAACACTAAATCATAAAACCCTTTCTTACAACTTCAATAAAACTAAACAAATTAGGCATTCCTATCAATTAGCATCAATTGATGCAATCTAACTACAAACCCATCAAATTCAACCTAAATAACATATATTTAAACCATAAAATCAAACAAATGAATTGGTTAACTTGAATGGGTGTGATGGCCGAATTTCCCTCTTCCAAAAATCCTTAATTTTCTTCAACTTTCCAAGCTATCTAAGGGAAGAGGACGATGGAACAACAATCAAACTCAACTTTTCTATAATTTCTCTTAAGTAATTTGATGGAAAAATGATGAAGGAATGAAGAATGGAGAAGAAGAAATGGTTCGGCAATGGAGAAGAGAAAAGATGAAGATGCAACAAAATTTTCTAAGTGCCAAATATATATTAAAATCAATTTGACAAATTATAATTTAATCTCCGAACTTCCATATATCACATTTTGGTCCAAAATCTTCTGTAATTTATTCTGTCAATTCTATCAGGATTTGGATTTTAGTGTGGGGAGTTAATAAACTTATTTTAATTTATACTTATTTATAAAAATAGTTTCGGAGTCATTCTGTAACCCCGACCGACCAATTTTTACTATTCACCTTAAACTTCCTTTTATTTACCATTTTGCCATTAGTTACTTTTTCAGTATTCCTAAATGATTTTCACTTCTTTCTTTTTACCAAAATTACACATGAATTATGGTGATCTTTTACCCCCAGGTCAACTTCAGAAATTCTTCTGTTGACCGGACTACTAATTTCTCGGCAGTGTTCCCAACACTGCCGTTTTCCGGAAAAGTAACAAGTTCACTTTCTAACTGTATCTCTAAAATTATTCCCCATCATTTAAAGACTAATGAACCACATACTGAGATTAAAACATGCATATGAGTTAAGAATTTATAGGGTATTATATTCTACCCCATACAAATAAATTCGTCCTCGAATTTAAATAAAAACATACCTTACTGCTGGAAAAGGAATGGATATCTGCTCCTCATCTCCTGCTCACTATCCCAAGTGCACTCCTCGATGGACTGATTCCTCCAGAGCACTTTGACCATCGGGATCTCCTTATTCTGAAGCTGTTGACCTGTCGATCAACAATCTCCATAGGTAGCTCCTCATAAGACAAGTCATCACTGAGATCCACATCCTGAACCTCCAATATGTGAGATGGGTCAGATACATACTTTCGCAACATAGAGATACGGAAAACCGGATGTACGTGGTTCATACTAGGTGGAAGAGCCAATCTATAGGCCACATTACCATTCTTCTTAAGAATCTCAAATGGGCCTATAAACCTTGGTGATAACTTTCCCCTCTTTCCAAATCTCATAACACCCCTCATTAGTGAGACCTTAAGGAAGACATAATCACCAACTGCAAAATGTACATCCTTCCTCTTCGGATTAGCATAACTCTTCTGCCTACTGAAGGCAGTCCTTATCTGTTCTCTGATCATAGGTACCTTTTCCATAGTCTCTCTGATCAACTCTGGCCCCACTAGCTGCTTCTCTCATGGCTCCACCCAACACACTGGAGATCTACACTTTCTAACATATAGTGCTTCAAATGGAGCCATACCAATAGAAGAGTGATAGCTGTTGTTATAGGAGAACTCTATGAATGGCAGATAATAATCCTAGTTACCTTTGAAATCTAGAACACACAACCGAAGCATATCTTTCAAAGTCTGGATTGTCCTCTCCGACCGCACATCAGTCTACGGATGGAAGGTAGTATTGAACCATAATTGGGTACCCATAGCCTCCTAAAACTTCTACCAAAATCAAAAAGTGAACTGTGTACCCCTGTCTGAAATAATCATCAATGGAACTCCATGAATTCGCACAATCTTATCCATATACAATTGTGCATACTGAGCTGCCATGTAGCTGTTCTTTAACCTCCAGAAAATGAGCAGACTTCGTCAAACGGTCAACAATCACCCATATAGAATTATAACCCCTCGAAGTCCTCAGTAGACCAACTATAAAATCTATGGTCACCTGCTCCCATTTCCACTCTGGTAACTCAATCTCCTGAAGTAGCCCTGATGGCTTCTGATGCTCGAACTTAACCTACTGACAGGCTAAGCATTTAGACACAAATTGAGCTACATCTCTCTTCATCCCTGGCCACCAATACACATCTCTCAGATCATGGTACATCTTGGTAATCCCTGGATGTACACTATATGCTGAGTAGTGAGCCTCTTACATAATCCGATCCCGTAGCCCGTCAAAATCTGGTACACATATACGCTTCCCACATCTCAGTACTCCATCCTTTACTATAAACTCTGTCATCCTCCCATTCTGTACCTCTCCCTTGAGCTTCAATAGATAAGGATCCCTATCCTGAGCCACTTTTATATCATCGATCAACAGTGACTTCACCCGAAATTGGGCTATCAGAGTCTGGTACCGATCCTGGGATCCCAACTCCAACTCCACTCCAAAATCTGCCAACTCCCTCATCTCTCGGATCAGTGGCCTCCTGCCAATTATAATATGAGCTAGACTATCCATCAATTTTCTGCTTAGTGCATCTGCCACTACATTGGCCTTACCTAGGTGGTAAAGGATCTCACAGTCGTAATCCTTGAGTAACTCTACCCATCTGATCTGTCGAAGATTCAGATCCTTCTGCTGAAATATATACTGTAGACTCTTATGATCAGTATATATCTCACATTTTGATCCATACAAGTAATGTCTCTAAAACTTCAATGCAAAGCTCATAGCCGCCATCTCTAGGTCATAAGTCGGATAATTTGCTTCATGCTTCTTTAACTTACGAGAAGTATAAGCAATCACCCTACCAATTTGCATCAACACACATCCTAGACCAATCTGAGAAGCATCATAATAAATAGTAAATTTCTCCCCCTCTATTGGCAATGCCAATACTGGAGCACTAGTGAGGAAATACTTCAATGTCTGAAAGCTGTGATCACACTCATCAGTCCATATATATCGCTCCTGTTTCCTCATCAGTCTAGTCAATGGAGCTACAATCTAAGAGAAATCCTTCACAAACCTCTTGTAATAACCAGCCATACCCAGAAAACAGCGAACCTCTAAAACACTGGTAGGCTGAGGCCAATTAGCAACCGCCTCTATCTTCAGAGGATCCACCTTAATCCCATCCTTAAAAATCACATGTCCCAGAAAACACACTTCGGTTAGCCAGAACTGGCATTTAGATAACTTAGCATACAAATGATGCTCCCGAAGTGTCTACAACACAATCCTCAAATGCTCCACATGCTCCTCCTTACTCCTAGAATAGATAAGTATGTCATCAATGAATACAATGACAAACTTATCCAAATATGACCTAAACACCCTGTTCATCAAATCCATAAAAGTAGACGGTGCATTGGTCAACCCAAATGGCAACACCAGAAACTCATAATGCCCATATTGGGTCCTGAAAGTAGTCTTCAGTATATCAACCTTCTTAATCTTCAACTGATGATACCCAGACCTTAGATCTATCTTTGAAAAATGCCTGGCACCCTGCAGCTGAGCAAACAAGTCATCTATCCATGGCAATGGATACTTGTTCTTCACTGTCACCTTATTCAGCTACCTGTAATCTATACACATCCTCAAAGAGCCATCTTTCTTCCTTACAAATAGTACCGGTGCACCCCAAGGAGAACTAGTCGGTCTGATGAATGCTCTATCTAATAGCTCTTGTAACTGTATCTTCAATTCTTTCAGTTCAGCTGGAGCCATTATATATGGAGGAATAGATATTGGGTCAGTGACTGCATACACCTTAATCTCAAACTCTATCTCCCTATCAGGGGGCAATCCTGACAACTCCTCAGGAAATACATTAGGAGACTCCTGAACTACCGATATCTGATCATGTTGTACAGTAGACCTCTATACATCAACTACATGTGCTAAATAGGCTGAACAGCCTTTCCCAATCATCCTCCTAGCCTGGATAGTAGAAATCAGGTTAACTCGAAACTCCCGAATATCACCTTGAAACTCAAACTCTAGCTGCCCCTTAGGCTGAAATCTAACCCTCTTCCAATAACAATCAATAACTGCTCGGTGCCTTGTCAGCCAATCCATAACCAAAATAACATCTAGCTCTAACACAGACAACTCAATCAAATTAGCACACAGGATGTGATCATCAATCTCAATAATGCAATTAGGGTAATAATAATCCACATCAACACTATCACCCATAGGAGTAGCAATCATCAATGGCATATCTAACAATCTCCTCTCCTTAATCAATTTAGGTGTAAAGTGTGGTGACACAAATGAATGAGTAGCACCAGAATCGAATAAGGCATCTACAATCTCATTCTGAATCAAGATAGTATTTGTAACCATGTTATCTGTCTTTGGGACTCCTGGGTGTTGACAACAAACACTCCGCCTTGACCCCTACCAATTGGAGCCTGTCCTCTCCTGCCTCTTCCTTTGCCTATAGCCTTTCTACCTATATTCTAACTAGCCTGAACCACTGGCTGAGAAACTGTAACAGATGGTTGTTGATCAACCTTCAAAAGACACCTATTAGCATAATGGCCTTGCTGGCCATACCTCAAACATGCACCCGTTTGTCTCCAACACTCCCCTCCGACCACAAAACCCCAAGTAGGAATGCTAGGTGTCTATACAGCTGGTCTCAAAGAACCCTGAGAGTACATAGGTGGTAACTGAACCACAGGTGATCCCCTACTCTGTATCATCCTCCTCTGACTACTGCCTGTAGACCTCTGATCAAACCAAAGCACTGGCTCTGTCTGTATAGGATGGGAGCTGCTCTCCCCCCCATAATCTGTGATCCTGGACCCCTTTTCCTCTTTTGATCCCTCTTATCCCTCTCAGTCTTATATTTCTCCTCCATCTGTGTAGTCTTATCAATCACTGTAGTCAATGAAGTGAACTTAGTAGCCATTAATGCATTATGCAGTGCAACATGAAGACCCCTCCGAAACCTACTAATCAAATCAGCCTCTATAGGTACAATATGAGTAGCATATCTACTCAGCCTGATAAACTTCTCCACGTACTCCTCTATTGATATGTTCCCTGCTCTAACTGCTCAAACTGAATAAGATTTCGGGTCTTCACTCCCTCTGTAATAAACTCATCAATAAGACCCTGTCTAAACTTAGCCCATGAAGGTCGATGCTCAGCATAAAGCTTGGGCTCCATCCTCCTAGATAACCAGGTCCATGCCTTACCCTTAAGTAATAGCCCAACTAACTCAACTGCCCTCAACTCAGAACATGGTAGTCTCCTCACTACCTTCTCTACCTCCTCTAAGAAATCTATAGGATCTGTGCCTCTATCTCCCCTGAACTCAGGTAAGTTTAGCTTCAAAAAGCTAAACATCGATACTCCACCCTCCTCTATCACTCTCTGACCTCCATGTACAGCAGACTCCCTCTGAACCCCTGCTGGCTACACAGGAGTTGATACCATTGGAACTGCCTCTGGTACTACAAGTGGAGGCACTACTGCTGGAGAGGGTGGTGGCAGTATCTGTTGTCGCTCCCTCCTCAAATTAGCATCTCTCTCCGTAATTCCATAAAACCCTGCATCATCTCTACTCTCCAGGGGTCATTGCCCCTCTCTATATCCTCTGTAGTCCATTGAAATCTAGACGGACCCTTTGATACTGCAATTTCCCAAACCAGTGACTCATTAGAGGCTACCTCTGTCTCTCTGGTATCTCTGTCTCTATCATCAGACATCTTTGTAATCTGTCAAAAAAAATGGAAACAATCTCAGAAAATGATAAAAATGCAGAATAATAACATATAACAGATGATAACAACAAAGGACGACAAAGGAAATCCTATGCTCCATGGTATACTTAATTCTACCCCATTCTGTACTTATTCACTATTCCTCTATAATTCGGGTACTATTCATCTATAACCTAAATCCACTATCTATAACCTAGAGCTCTGATACCACCTCTATCACGACCCATTTCCGGATCGCGATGGTCCTAGGGCACGGGAGATGCCAATGGCGACTGGCACCCATAGAACCCAGTTTCACATGCATAATTTATAAACCACAAAATATATTTTCATTTTAATTAATTATCATCCATTCTGTTATTCTGTAATTCATTCTGTCAATTTTTGCAATTGTCTGTAATGATCAAACCATCATACCATATAATCAACATATAACTCATATATCATCAATATCATATATACATGTTCATTCCCTAGCTAACCCATACATACCCCATGGAGCAGCTATATTATGAATATCAAAATACAAAAATACATAAATATACATCAATGACTGTAGTAGAAATCCTTAGATGACAGATGATGGGATTCTGCAGCCTACTCCTCTCCTGAAATTGGTAAACAATGAAAAGGTGAGTATATAAGATACTTAGTGAATGTATATGTATCAACAATAATACAGTAGGTAATAATGAGGCAATGGTACAAATAAATCAAATAACAATAAATAGGATCTATAATAGGACACAGTATAGCCAAAGAATGAAATACAGGCTCGGTATCATATGGAAAGACAGATAAAGGGATGGACTGTATGAAATCATATAATCTTCAGTAATCAGTATGGACCATATGCGAACATATAGGTCTCCAGTAGCATATCAGTATCAGTGAGCATAAGACTGATAAGGTCTTATGGCTAGGACCATAACCCCTCCTAGCTAGGGCATCAGTGATACAATATGCACATCGCCAACAGTATTTCCCCAATACCCTGCCGGATCGGTAGCTCTGTCAAGCCACATAAGGATCAATAGAAAGAAACAGAACATCAATGGATACCATTATGCAACAATGGCATCCTCCATATCAATAATCGCAATATTAGTCAATTCAATTATCAATAAGAACAATGGCAATGCTATAGGTAACATACAATCAATGACAAATGGTTCGGCAATTAAGAAAAACATGGAACAAAAGTTGGCTCGGTGATGGTAAACGGTAGGACAATTGGCATGCCAACGTCGCTGGAGACAATGGCATTCAAATGGTAAGCCTATGGAATACAAAACAATAAGGCAAAGGCAAATGAACTAGGCATTTCATCAAACCTATGGTGGGCAAACAATGGCAAGCCAATAGTTAGGTTAGGGTGCAAAATTGACTTGCCCAATTCAATCAACAACAAACTACATTATCAACAGTGGTATAGGCATCAAAGAAATCACAATGAACAACATGAAAATGGATCAAATTGGCCATGAAAAACCAAGCAAAATCAAAGGTAGTGAATAGTGACACATGGTTCGGCCAAAATGGGTCATCCAAGGGAGGTTTTTAATTTCAATGCCAATGCAATATACATTAAATGATGCAATATAGACTCACCCAATGCTTCAAATTGCTTTGGAATCAAGCTTCTCACCCAAATTCACCAAATGATCCAAATGAGGCAACCTTATCAAAATTTCAATTCTACATCAAACAAACCGTCAATTAATCAGCTATTCACATCCAATTAACATATTCTAACATCAATTAACAAAATCTAACACTAAATCATTAAACCCTTTCTTACAACTTCAATATGGCTAAACAAATTAGGCATTCCTATCAATTAGAATCAATTGATGCAATCTAACTACAAACCCATTAAATTCAACCTAGATAACATCTATTTAAATCATAAAATCAAACAAATGAATTGGTTACCTTGAATGGGCATGATTGCTGAATTCCCCTCTTCCAAAAATCCTTGATTTTCTTCAACTTTTTAAGCTATCTAATTGAAGAAGATGATAGAACAATAATCAAACTCAACTTTTCTATAATTTCTCTTAAGTAATTTGATGGAAAAATGATGAAGGAATGAAGAATGGAGAAGAAGAAATGGTTCGACAATGGAGAAGATAAAAGATGAAGATGCAACAAATTTTTCTAAGTGCCAAATATATATTAAAATCAATTTGACAAATTACAACTTAATCCCCGAACTTTCATATATCATATTTTGATCCAAAATCTTCTGTAATTTATTCTGGCATTTTTGTTAAGATTTAGATTTCAGTGTGGGGAGTTAATAAGCTTATTTTAATTTATACTGAGTCGTTCTGTAACCCTGACCAACTAATTTTTACTATTTACCTTAAACATCCTTTTATTTACCATTTTGCCATTAGTTACTTTTTCAGTGTTTCAAATGATTTTTACTTCTTTATTTTTATCAAAATTACACATGAATTATGGTGATCTTTTACCCCCAGGTCAACTTCAGAAATTCTTCTGTTGACCGGACTACTAATTTCTCGGTAGTGTTCCCGACACCGCTGCTTTCTGGAAAAAGTAACAAGTTCGCTTTCTAACTGTGTCTCTAAAATTATTTCCCATCATTTCAAGACTAATGAACTACATACTGAGAATTAAAACATGCATATGAGTTAAGAATTTATAGGGTATTACAACAACATGCAAAAATCCTTGGATTCTGCAATCTACTTCTCTCCTGAAAGGGTAAACAAAGAAAAAAAATTAAGTATATAAGATACTCAGTGAATATATATGCATCACCAATAAAATAATAGGTAACAAATGGAACAATGATGCCAATAGGTCAATACAAACAATTTACAGAATCAATAACAGGTGATCCGGCAATGCCACTTTGCAAAAGCCACTTCGCTAATCTAGCTCGCATATGTCACCTCGCATATGCTGCCTGGACAAACTCTCCTCACGTATGCCGCCTCGGTAATGCCTCTCGCCTCTTCGCCAAACTCTGCTTTGCAAACTGCCACTTCGCACATTCCCTCTTCGCATAATGCCTCTTCACATAATGCCACCTTGCCTTTCCTCTTCTCCTTATCCTTTTCGCCAAACCCCTTCGCCAAATTCCTCTTCGCCAAAGTCTTCTTAGCCTTATCCTCTTCGTCAAACCTCTTCGCCAAAGTCTTCTTCGCCTTATCCTCTTCGCATATGCCACCTCGCATATGCCTCTTTGCCATTTGTCACTTTAGTAATCTCACCTCGCCACTTTGCCACTTCACCAGTTCGCATTGCTGGCTCGCAAAATGCTACTTCGCATTTTGCCGGCTCGCCTTAACCAGATCCTACTAAATTGAAACTCTTCCTCGGCAACTTAAAGTTAACCAGCTCGTAAAAGAGCTACAAACATCCAAACTTCTTGATTCTTTTTTCCACTTAAAATAGACATGCAGGGGTCCAACATATCAAAAATTTACATCATAAAAGCAACTACACTGACCATGATGACTCTCCAAAATCACCCAGACTTACTGTACCAAAATCCATCCGAACAGTCCTGAGAAAATCCACTCTCTAATGAGATATACTTATCCAAAAATCCTGAAATTTTATACCCAATAACACAACACATAAAGAAATATTTTTTATGTTTACACCTTTGACTCAATCTACCTCAGTCATTCCCAGTAATTTTCAAACTGACACAGACTCCTTGTAAAAACATTGAACCAGACCCGTCCTACTCAATGAGGCATAACTCCTTACACACATAGAATTCTGCCAAGCCATTTTACAGAGTTATAAATGAGACATAGATTCACAACTTTTATGTTTTACACTTTATCAAATTATTTCTTTAAGATCCTGCAATTATCCTCACAAAATTCTACAACCCAGAAATTTTTGGATTTCTCAAATATTCATATTTGAAATTAATTCAAATTCATCAATTACACAATAAATAAAATACCACAAAATGGTAGATATTACATTCTTCCCCCTTTAAATAAATTCGTCCTCGAATTTATAATAATCTGCCTCAAGCCTGAAAGAGATGGGGATATTTATCTTGTATGCTTCGCTCACTCTCCCAAGTGCACTCTTCTAAAGCTTGGTTTCTCCACAAAACCTTAACCATCGGTATCTCCTTATTTCTTAGCCTCTTAACCATTCAATCTATAATTGCAATTGGGATTTCTTCATATGACAAATCCGGTTGAAGGTCCACTTCCAGCACTTGAAGCACATGAGAAGGATCGGCCACATACTTTCGAATTATCGATACATGAAATACCGAATGCACCTTATCCATGCTAGGAGGCAAAACCAACTTATATGAAACCTCCCCAACCTTACTCAGAATCTCAAAAGGTCCAATAAATCTTGGAGACAACTTGCCTCTCTTGCCAAATCGTAGAACTCCTTTCATTGGAGAAATCTTGAGAAACACAAGATCTCCAATGGAAAATTGAAGATCCTTTCTCTTAGGGTCGACATAACTCTTTTGTCTACTAAAAGCTGTCTTCAATCTCTCTCGAATCAATGGAACCTTTTCTAAAGTATACCTTATCAATTCTGGTCCTTCAATATGCTTTTCTCTAACTTCATCCCAACACAATGGGGATCTGCATTTCCTTCCATACAAAAGCTTCATAAGGAGACATTTGGACTGAGGAATGATAACTGTTGTTGTAGGCAAATTCAATCAATGGCAAGTGAGCTACCCAATTCCCTCCAAAGTTTAGAATGCACATCCTCAGCATGTCTTCTGGAGTTTGGATGGTCCTCTCCGATGGCCCATCTGTTTGCGGATGGAAAGCCGTGCTGAAATCAAACTGAGTACCCAGACATTCTTGCAATTTCTGCCAAAACCTCGAGGTAAACTGAGTACCTCTATATGATATGATTGAAACTGGTACTCCATGAAGTTTAACAATCTCATCCATATAAATCTTGGCATACTGAGAAACTCCATAGGTTGTCTTGACTGGAAAGAAATGGGCCGACTTGGTCAATCTATCCACAATGACCCATATCGAGTCATAACTCCTTAAAGTTCTTGGCAATCCAACTACAAAATCCATAGTCACTCTCTCCCATTTCCATTCCGGTAATGGCAACTCTTGAAGTAACCCATATGGTTTCTATTGCTCAAACTTGACTTGCTGACAAGTTAGACATTTGGCTACATATTCAGCAACATCTCTTTTCATTCCGCTCCACCAATATGAATTCTTGATATCATGATACATCTTTGTTGCACCTAGATGCACATTATACTTGGCATGATATGCTTCCTTAATAATCATATCTCTCAACCCATCAACTGCTGGAACACATAGCCTACTACCATGCCTTAACAAGTCATCAACCACATTAAATCCTGGAGTTTTTTCTGATCCCACTTAATTCTTTATCTTCACCAACCGAGGGTCTCTATCTTGAGCTTCTCTAATTTGATCTAAGAGAATCAGCTTGACTTGGAAATTTGCCAACAACACTCCTGAATCTGACAATTCCCAACTGATTCCCATGTCATGCAACTTCTGTACTTCCCTCACTAAAGATCTTCTACTCACTTGAATATGGGATAAGCTTCCCAAGAACTTCCTGCTCAATGCATCGGCTACAACATTGGCTTTCCCAAGATGGTATAAGATTTCACAGTCATAATCCTTAAGCAATTCGACCCATCTTCTTTGCCGAAGGTTAAGATCCTTCTGCTGGAAGATATACTTTAAACTTTTATGATCTGTGAAAACCTCACACTTTTCACCATACAAGTAGTGTCTCCAGATCTTCAATGCAAACACTACTATAGCCATCTCAAGATCATGAGTTGGATAATTCATCTCGTGCTTCCTCAACTGCCTAGAAGCATAGGCTATCACCCTTCCATGTTGCATAAGCACACAACCAAGCCCCATTTGCGATGCATCGCAATACATCGCATATCCTCCTTCACCTGACGGCAAAGCTAAAACAGGTGCCATGGTGAGACAAGTCTTCAACTTCTGAAAGCTCTCTTCACATGCATCAGACGATAGAAATTTAACTTTCTTCTGAGAGAGCTTGCTCAAAGGAGCTGCAATCTTGGAGAAATCTTGAACAAATCTCCTGTAGTAGCCTGCCAAACCCAAGAAACTTCTGACTTCCGAAACATTCATGGGTTTAGGCTAGCTAAGAATTGCATCAACTTTTCTAGGATGAACTTTAATTCCCTCTTTGCTCACTATATGCCCTAGAAAGCCCACATTCTCAAGCCAGAATTCACACTTCGAAAACTTGGCAAATAGCTGATGCTCTCTCAAAATCTGCAACACAATTTTAAAGTATTCTTCATGCTCTTCTTTACTCTTAGAATATACAAGAATGTCATCAATAAACACAATGACAAACTTGTCCAAGAATGGCCTGAACACCCTATTCATCAAATCCATAAATGTAGCTGGTGCATTAGTCAATCTAAATGGTAACACTAAGAACTTATAGTGTCCATAGCTGGTCCGGAATGCTGTCTTCGATACATCCTCATTCTGAATTCTCAATTGATGGTACCCCGACCTCAAATCTATCTTCGAGAAATGACTTGCACCTTGCAACTGATCAAATAAATCATCTATTCTTGGCAAAGGATACTTGTTCTTGATAGTTACCCTGTTGAGCTGCCTGTAATCAATACACTCATAGAACCATCCTTCTTCTTCACAAAGAGTACAGGTGCTCCCCACGGTGAACTACTGGGTCTGATAAATCCTTTGTCAAGCAGATCTTGCAACTGAGTCTTCAATTCTTTCAACTCAGCTGGTGCCATACGGTAGGGAGGAATAGAAATCGGACTCGTGTCAGGTAGCAACTCTACACCGAATTCTATCTCCCTATCCGGTGGCAAACTAGGCAATTCTTTAGGAAATACATTCGGGAATTCATTGACTATAGGAATCTTCTACATACCTTTCACTTCCTTACTAGTGTCCCGGACATATGCCAAATATCCTTGGCAACCCTTCCTCAACAACCTTCTTGCTCCAATGGCGGATATTACATTGTATGGCACTTTGCTCCGCTCCTCTTGGAACTCAAATTCCTCACTCGAAGGTGGCTTAAAGACAAGCTTCTTCCCATTACAATATATAATGGCATAGTGCTTGGACAACCAATCTATGCCCAAAATTACATCAAACTCCAACACTGGCAATTCAATCAAATCCACACTCAATCTCTTGCCACCTATGCTAACCACATAGGATGGATAGGAGTTCTGAACCTCAATCTCTTCCTCTAAAGGAGTAGAAACAACCAACACATTATCAAATAATTTACAAGGCATATGCAACTTCTTAGCAAAACATGACGATACAAATGAATGCGTAGCTCCCGAATCAAACAATACTCTAGCATTCAAGGCTTGAATCGGAAGAATACCTGTAACCACCGTGTTGGATGCTTGGACTTCATATTGTGCTAGAGCAAAGACTCTCCCTCTGCCTCTAACCATAGGAGCTGATCTTGAAGCCTGAGCCTCATGCTGACCTGATCCTCTGCCAGCCTCAACAGTCCTGCCCAGAATACCTCTACCTCCTCTTGGCTGTTGACTGATGCTCCTCTCTCTGCTAATCTGAACTGTAGCCTGAGAAGCTTGAGGTCTTCCTCCAAAGGGTGGCTGTGGACAATTCTTGAGAAAGTGACCTTGCTGTCCACACCTGAAACAAGCTCCTGATGCATAGTGACAAGGCCTATTATGAAATTTTCCACATGAAGGACACAGAGGTTTAGGAGTCCTGGGTGATACGAAACTAGATGATCCCTGACTCATCTGAGAAGTAGGTCCAGGAGTAGTCCTACTCTGCTGAAATCTCCCTGAAGGTCCTCTATACCCACTTCTAGGAGCTGACTGATGAGCCACTACTATCGTCTTCATCCCACTGTCTGGCTTGGAAGAACTATCAGCTTTAAACTTCTTCTTCTCAACCCTCTCTGATTTGGCTTCCATTTCCCTGTTCTCAATTATCCTAGCTTTGTCCACCAACTTGAAATAAGAATCAAATTCAAGTGCAGCTAGGAGCTTAAATAATGGAGCCACCAACCCTCTATGGAACCGCTGTATCCGTGCCGCTTCTATAGGCACTAATGCAGGAGCAAACTTACTTAGCCGGCTGAACTTCCTAGCATACTCAGAAACACTCATTCCAGGAGTCTGAACTAGTCTCTCAAACTCCAGGGATTTAGCTTCCCTCAC
>CANXYC011523333.1:0-19130 GCA_948193065.1 Aleurites moluccanus | reverse complement strand
GTAAACTCAAGTTCCAAAAATTATTGTAAATAAAGTATATAGTTAAAGTTCCATGGTACTGTTTTAGTTGGCATGTGTTTGTTATGTATGTTTGATGCATTTTAGACTTGTATATAAAGTGCTTGGCTTGGAGTATAAGTTAATATCTATATATGGTTGTTCATATTTGAGATTGTGTTATATATTGAATTTTGGATGATATTTGAGTCATTGTGGAGATCCAGAGGGATCTGTTGATTTGAGTTGTATGGAGATGGATTATAGAAGTGTTTTATATTGTGTTTTTTAGCCAGGGCATGCTCCTTAAATAGAGGAGATGCTGCCCGATTTTGGTTGTATAGCTTAAGCTATATTAAGCTGATTTGTTTATGCATGCCATATAGTTTAATTAATGGGTTCTTCGTGGTATTGGTAGCAATAGCATCACCCATACCCTAGGACTGTCATAGCTCCTAAGTTAGGCTGTGACATATTTGATGTAGAATTGGAAATTTGATGAAGGTGACTTTCAAAGTAGCCTAAAGCTGGAATTGGTGAAATTAAATTGTGCATAGGCTAATTGGAAGCCTTAGGTGAGTTTATCATGCATCTTTTGAATTGCCTAATGTATTGAAATGTTGAATGGAACCCAACCTAAAAAGGACCACTTGGGATGAACTAAGAAATCCAATTTTTGTCTAAGTTCTAATTGGTTTTTCCTTTAGTTCTCATACCTAGTTCATTTGCCTTAGCCTATTGGTTTGTATGCCATAGGCCTACCAAAATTGAATGCTAATTGTCCTACCATTGTTGGCCACCAAAATAACTTTTGTTTCATATTATTCCTAATTGCTAAATCCTTTACCATTAACTGTATATTGTATATGGCATTGCCATTGATTATATTGATTACTGTACAGATTGATGCCAAATTGATTGTTATTGAATTGACTGATACCTGGATGCCATTGTTGCTTTTGGTATCCCTTGTTATTGACATGTTATTCATTTCTATTGACCCTGATATGGTTTGACAGAGCTGCCTCACCGATAGGGTAGTGGGTACATATTATTAGCAATGTGCACATTGACATTTGTTATTCATTGCCCTAGCTGGGAATGGATTTGTTTCAGCCATAGGACCTGATCAGTCTTATGCTTATATGATACTGGCAGCCTACATGGTCTAGTGATATTGATATGTGATCGACTATGTGATTACACATAGTCTACGAGCCTCATGGCCCTTTGTCTGTCTTACCATATTGATTCCCTGCTTGGATATGACCATTGCTATTTTCTATTGTTTACCAATACTGATTGATTGACTGGAGATTGTATGATTTCTTTTCATACAATCCGTCTCTTTATCTGCCTTTCCATATGATACTGTGCCTTGATGTTGATACTGTTGTCCTATTGACTGATGCCTATTGTTTATTGTGATGCATATAAATTCACTGAGTACCATCTATACTCACTCGTATATTTGTTAACCATTTCAGGAGAGGAGTAGGTTGCAGAATCCTGTCATCCATCTTTTGAGGATTTCTGCTACAGTTTCTGATGTGTATAAGCTATTTTGTATTACATTGTTTGGTGTTCTTTATCTAGCTTCTCCATGGGTATGTATGGGTTAGTTAAGAAAAAGAACGTATGTATATATTGATGATGATTATGAGATATGAATATGATAATTACAGAATGAAAAGTGTTATGTGATTGATGATTGTTATGAGAGATGATTATATATATTGTTATTGATTGATGATGGATTTCCGCTACAATATTGTTATAGGATTAATGTGATCGATGGGTTCTACGATTGCCGGTCGCCATTGGCATCTCTCCACCCTAGGATCGTCGCTGCTCGCGAGAACGAGTCGTGACAAAGGTGGCATCAGAGCTCTAGGTTATAGATATTTTAGCTATAGATTTTGGATGAATAGTAATAAGGTTATAAAGGAATAGTGACTAAGTATATAATGGGGTAGAATCAAGTATACCATGGAGCATAGGAATTCCTATTATGTCTATTGATGTGTTCATCAAATGAGTATAAGTATTCTATGTTAACGTATCGTAATGAGATTGTACCTATTTTCTATTGTTAGTAGAAACAGAAATATCTGATGACAGAGACAAAGATACGAGGGAGGCTAAGGTTGCCACCAATGAGTCACTAGTGAGAGAGATTGCTATATCAGAGGGACCGTCTAGATCCCGATGGATGTCAGAGGAGACAGAGGAGGGTGACGACCCATGGAAAATGGAAATGATGCAAGGAATAATGGAATTGAGACGTGAATTGATTGAATTAAGGCGAGAATGACAGAATGTGCCGCCGAGTCATTGATAAAGGCAGAGTTTCTATATTTAGCTTATTGGAGCTAAATTTGCTAAAGTTCAAGAGATAGAGGCGATGAGTCGAATGATTTCCTTGAACAGGTTGAGAAGGTAGTTAGGAGACTACCTTGTACTAATACCCAATCAGGTGAACTTGTGAGTTTATTAATTGGAAGGGGTAAAGGCAAGAAACATAATTCAGTTTGAACAACTGGAAGAGGGTAATAACTCTATTGAGGAATATGTTGAGGAATTTGTTAGATTGAGCAGATAAGCATTACGTATTGCTTCTATTGAGACAGACTTGATTGTCATATTCAGGAGAGAATCACAATGTCTTGATTGATACAAAGTTCGTATCTTTGACCATTATCATTAATAAAGATAAAAGGAGGAAAAGTATAAGATAGAGGGAGTTAAATAGATAGAGATAAATTATTGAAGGTGCCCTTAGAGATAATTGCACTATATGAGAAAGAGTATAGAAATGAATTATTGTTATCCGAAATGTATTAGTGAAATTGATGATAATGTTTTATGTGCTAATTTGATATTGTTGCCTGTATTGCAACTTAATGTAATACTTGGTATGAATTGGTTAACTACATATAAGCAGTTATTAATTGTTATAAGAAGAGAGTTAAATTCCAGCTCAATGGGCAATAAGAAATTTTGTTCCAAAGTGATAATAATGAAACTAGAAATTAGTTCCATTTGTTAATCAGACTATAAGGATGATAAAGAAGGAATTGTACAGCATACCTGGTATATGTAGTGAATATGTAAAAGACTTTAATTGGGATTGATCGGATATATATGGTCAGAGAGTCCTCTAATATAATTTCTGAGAGTTACAAAACACTTTTCAAAGATTGATGGATAATTAGAGTTTAAGACATAAATTGTACTCAAAGACTATTTTAGAACCCGGTATGGACACTATAAGTTTCTAGTATTGTAATTCGGGTTAATTAATGTTTCAGTTGAATTTATAAATTTAATGAATAGAGTGATTAAGTTATATAAATTGAATAAGTTTATAGATGATATCCTTATCTATTATATGAGTGAAGGGGAAACGTAATGGAGTATTAGGGGACGGTGTTATAGACACTATGAGAACATAATTGTATATCCAAATATCCAAATGACAGTTTTAGCAAATTGCAATGTGTTTTGTTGGTCATGTGGTATATAAAAATAGTATCAAGAACAATTCTTTAAAAGTAAAAGCAGTAATTAATTGGCTTCAGCCTAATAATGTTCTGAGATGGTAGTTCTTTGGAATGGAAAGTTACTATAAGAGATGTGTTATAATGCAAATAGAAGAATGATTGCATGTGCTTCATGATAGTTAGAGAACAATGGGATAAACTAACCGGCATATGATTTGAAAATGACAGCAATAGTTTTGCATCAAATATTTGAGGAAACTGTGTATATGATGTTAAATGTGAAATTTATACGAATCATAAGAGTCTACAACATGCGTATAATTTACTATACAATAAAAGGATCTGAGTCTTCGACAATAAATGAGTTAATTGATATAGGTATAGAGTTGGATTTGGATCCCAGGATCGAAACCAGGCTCTAATAGCCCAATGATGGGATGAGCCATTGTAAATTTATGATATTAAAGTAATACAAGATCGGGACCCATATCTTGTGAAGTTAAAGGAAAATGTTCAAAAGGTTAAAGCATTAGAGTTCGCATATGAGGATGATAAATTAAAATGTGATAAACAGTTATGTGTGCTTGATATTAATGAACTTGAAGAACATATTTTTAAGAGAAGTTCATTATTCTTCGTATAAAGTATGTAGATGTATTATAATTTAAAGAATGTTATTGAGGGATTAATATATGATTCTGTTATGTCTTCAAAGCTTAGCCTGTCAACAGGTTAAAATTGAATACCAGGAGCCATCGAGTTGCTACAAATGATACAGTTACCCGAGTGGAAATATGTTAAGGTTAAAGTGTTATGGGAATTGGCAAGAAAAGGAAAATTTTCACCGAGTTGTGTGAGAACATGTGAAGTATTAGAAAGGATTGGTATAATAGTATTCAGTTTGGTTCTTTTTTTTAGTATGAGCCATATTTATCAAGTCTTTCATATCTAAATACTATGGAAGTATATGCCAGTCATGTCACATGCATTGGAGGAATAAGATATTGAAGTTAATGAAGAATAAAAGAAGAGTAGAGTCAATAGAAAGTGGAAAAAAAAATAAAAAATTGTCAAGTCCGACAAATTGAAATAAAAAAATTCCAATGGCAATAGTGATGTGAAGGAATCAGTGTATGGGAAAGTGTTCATGGGGAGTGACAAGGCATGAAAGCCAAGAATTTGTTCTTATTCCAATACTGAGATGTATGTGTAAATTAAATTCGAGGATGAATTTTTTTGAAGGAGGGTAGAATGTAACACCCAATAAATGCATAACATATTTTTGGGAAATAAATAAATTTCGAAGTAAATGGATTTAAATTACCGGAATGACCAATGAAAATTTAAGAAATTTAGTTAGAGCAAAAATAAGAACTTTTTCTGATTTTGGGTTTTTAATATGTTGAATCTTTAAGTATAAATTTTAAGTGATAAAAGAGTTAAGGAGCTGGTTATCTCTAGCTCAATTTGCGAATGGACTTAGTATGAGTTGACGAGGAAGGAGTTTTAGCTCGGCAGAATCTGGAAATTTCGAGCCGATAATTTGCGAACTGGCATTTGCGAGTCGGCAAATGTGAGCTGGAATGCGAAGTGGAAAGGCGAGCTGGTAATGCGAAGTGGAAAAGGCGAGCTAAATATGCGAATTGGAAATACGAAGTGGAAAAGGCGAAGTGGAAAAGGCGAACTGGAAATGCGAAGTGGAAATGCGAACTGGGATTGCGAGCCAGCATATGCGAACTGGGATTGCGAGCCAGCATATGCGAGCAGGCAATTGCAAAGTGGCAAAGTGGCGATGTGAGCCGGCATTTCGAAGTGGCAATGCGAGCCGGCATATGCGATGTGGCAATTGCGAGCAGGCAGATGCGAAGTGGCATATGCGAGGAGGTATTGCGATTATGCGAAATGGTAATAGCGGGCCGGCAATGCAAAGTGACATTGCAAGTCGGCAGATGCGAAGTGGCATTTGTGAGCCGGCAATGCGAACTGGCATTGGCGAGCTGGGACTGGCGAAGTTGAAAAATTTGGCTAAATGGAAAATTTTACCGAGGCAGTAGGTTATTTAAAGAGACAGTAACTGATATTATTTTCCACGACAGACTTCTTCTTTTTTTCTTCTTCTTTTTTCTTTGTTCTTCTTTTCTTTAGTGAAGACCGAAACACTGTTTTCATTTTTTTTTTCTTCTTCAGATTTCTTCATTTCTTCCTCAAATTTCTAAGGAAAACTCATAGAAATCTTAAGTACCAATTTAGCTCACTTCATTTCTATCATTAAATTGGAGAGAAGAGCTAAAGATTTCAAGGAAAGACAAAGAAAGGACTTCGGCCATTTCACCCAATTTGAGGTAAGGAGTTTATTTGTTAGGTTTGATTGATTATTTGAGTGTTATTAAGGTCCAATTGAATGGGTTTTGTGATTAATTGTATTAATTTATCCAAATTTTATGAAATCCCTAAATTTGATGGTTGATTTGAAGTCGTAAAATATGATTTGAAGATTTAGTGATTGATTTAGTTAATTGATGTTAGAATTAACTAATTGGATGTGAATGAATAAGTAATTGATGGTTTATTTGATGTACAATTGGAAATTTGACGAAGGTGACTTTCAAAGTTGCCTAAATTGGGCATTTCGGTGGAATTGGTAAAATTAAATTGTGCAAAGGCTAATTGGAAGCCTTCAGTGACTTTATCATGCATCTTTTGAATTGCCTAATGTATTGAAATGTTGAATGGAATCCAACCTAAAAAGGGCCACCTCGGCCGAACTAAGAAAGCCAATTTTTGTTTAAGTTCTAATTGGTTTTTCCTTTAGTTCTCATGCCTAGTTCATTTGCCTTAGCCTATTGGTTTGTATGCCATAGGCCTACCAAATTGAATGCCAATTGTCCTACCATTGTCGGCCACCAAAATAACTTTTGTTTCATGTTATTCCTAATTGATAAATCCTTTACCATTAATTGTATAGTGTATATGGCATTGCCATTGATTATATTGATTACTGTACTAATTGATACCAAATTGATTGTTATTGGATTGACTGATACCTGGATGTCATTGTTGCTTTTGGTATCCCTTGTTATTGACATGTTATTCATTTCTATTGACCCTGATATGGTTTGACATAGCTGCCTCACCGACAGGTTAGTGGGTACATACTGTCGGCAATGTGTACATTGACATATGTTATTGATTGCCCTAACTGGGAAGGGATTTATTCCAACCATAGGACCTGATCAGTCTTATGCTTATATGATACTGGCAACCTACATGGTCCAGTGATATTAATACGTGATCGACTGTGTGATTACACATAGTCTACGAGTTTCATGGCCCTTTGTCTGTCTTACCATATTGATTCCCTGCTTGGATATTACCATTGCTATTTTCTATTGTTTACCAATACTGATTGATTGACTGGAGACTGTATGATTTCTTTTCATACAATCCATCTCTTTATCTGCCTTTCCATATGATAATGTGCCTTGACATTGATACTGTTGTCCCATTAACTGATACCTATTGTTTATTGTGATGCATGTAAATTCACTGAGTATCATCTATACTCACTCGTTTATTTGTTAACCATTTCAGGAGAGGAGTAGGGTGCAGAATCCTGTCATCCATCTTCTGAGGATTTCTGCTACAATTTCTGATGTGTATAAGCTATTTTGTATTACATTATTTGGTGTTCTTTATCTAGCTGCTCCATGGGTATGTATGGGTTAGTTAAGAAAAAGAACGCATGTATATTTTGATGATGATTATGAGATATGAATATTATTATTACATAATGAAAAGTGTTATGTGATTGATGATTGTTATGAGAGATGATTATATATATTGTTATTAATTGATGATGGATTTCCGCTGCAATATTGTTATAGGATTGATGTGATCGATGGGTTCTACGGGTGCTAGTCGCCATTGGCATCTCCCGCACCCTAGGACCATCGCGGCTCACGAGAGCGGGTCTTGACAGTTCCAAACTTCTAAAGACATTTGGTGTGCAAATTACTTAATCATTGACAAGCAAATTAAATATACTGATATTCTTCATTATATTTATTGACACTTGACTACCATTGATATCTTTTATTATCATATGCTTATAACTCATATTTAATGATGTATACATGCTCTCTGAGTATTTTATACTCACCCTATTGTGGTTTATAATTTTTCAAGGAATGAGATAGAGAAGGCTAATTCCAATTCAGTTTCTTTTCTGGCTTGGAATGTCAAGTACATCAAGGTAGAATTTTATTCTCTAATGGTCGTAAGTGTCAACTTTTCGAGCTCCATGGTACTGTGTATAATTAGATGATTAAGTACTATTATGATGTATGAACATTGAAATAATTGACAATTTAGTGGCATTCAAAATGTAATGAGTAATGTTAATAATTGATAATAACAATGATAGTAAAGTAATAGAGACAATAATATTGAAATATGATAAAATGGAATTCAGATGTTTTAAAAGAGATTTAGAAGTGCTATGTATGCTTGTGAAACTGTGAAGTTGAGGGTATAAGGATGGTGAATTATTGGGAGTGCAAAAATAATTTTAGTACAGGCTGTGAAATTTTTGAGAGACCCAGTTTTGGGTCGGAAATATTATTAAAATTACAAAGGAAACTCTGGTAAATTTTCTGTAAAATTTATAAGTAATAAATGGAATTTAAGCATTGATGAATGAGTTAATATTGATTGAATGACTGATAAATGGACTGTTCATGGGTTCTACGGGTTTTCGGTGACCATAAGTCTACCCGTACCCTAAGACCGTCGCGATCCAAAAGTGGGTCGTGATAAGAACATATTTATATGAATTAACTTTTAGCTAATTCGATTTTCCCCTCAGCACTTTTCGTATTCACATTTTGAACCTAAAACTTATAACTATTTATTTTTTGTCCCATTTCAATTCTAAAATAATATTTCTTATATTTATCAAGCTTATGAGTCTAATGGTGATATTAAAAATTAAAAATTCTGAATCCGTTCGTTAATCAAAACGTCGACGTGCTTACTTATCCACTAGGTTGATTTTTAGCGATTTGTCAAATAGCGCAAGTATGATGTTCTAATGTCTAAAGTAACTTTATTTATGATTAAACAACATATATTCAAGGTTATATAAATGAAATTTGAGGGTGTTACACCACCGCTCAGCCATTGCCTTGATTAAGGCAATGTTACTCTCAAAAGGGGGTTTAAGTCCCAAAAATGACACAAACATGGTCGACGCAATCAGATCTCTCAATATGCCAGTATCAATGCTCTTTGCTATTTAGGCAAGGTTCAACCTATCCCTCTATAGAAAATGGAAAAAAAAAAGAGAAAAGAATGAATAAAAGAAGCATGGTGCAGAAAAGAAAAAAAAAAACAAAAGAAAGAAAAATACCTCGATAATGCCATCCCAAGAGATGTGCTCCTCAGGCTCTTATAGCAGATCCTCGTTGTTTCGGTGACCCCTAGTTAGAGCAGACTCGACTTTGGAATCTATAAAAGAAATTTGATAGAAAATCTAGAGAAATAATATTTAGAGATAAGCATGATATCAAATCCATTTCAACTTAGAATGATGCGTCGTCAGTGCCATTAGAACCATATGAATTTTCTTCATTTTCAAAGCTATCATTTGCCTAAATTAGACAAGGGATGTTTCTGTAATTAAGAAAACACAAGAAATAAAAAAATACTAAAAAATCAAAAACAAAGTTGTCAAATCAGACCGATACATCAATAGACACTCCAGAATGCAAGAAGAATATGCAAATCTCATTTCATGTAGATAAAAATCCACTCGGTTCACTACCATCACATTGACCCTTCAAACTTGGGTAAAAGTGATGGGGGCAGTTACGAACATGTAATTTTGTACCCCAAATAAATTTGAGTCATTTCAAACTGATTAGCAATAGATCGGAGATCAAAGTCGACTCTAAATATAGACAAACCGAACTGTGCCAAGATGATCAACATCAATTAGAGTTTAAACCACTTCGAATTAGGTAAATCGGATCGGATAAGCATCAAAATAAGCCTAGTGTCAGCCAACCTTAGTTTTGGCAGCAATGTCGGTGCTGCCACTAAGGCCAAGCACTACTGCCAACTAAGCTCCCCTCTGCCTCCAAGTTTCTTGCCCTCTGCTGCCAAGCTTCAGCACAGGTGCCACCAAACTCAAAACATAAATCCCACATTAGTTTTCAGTCTGGTTTTTCCACAGATGTTTCCTTATAAATACAAGCCTCAATTCACTTCTCAAAAGACACTACCTCTCTTTGAGTCATACATTAGAGCAGCTAAATCAAACTTTCCTTAGTTGGATCTCTCTTGTCCCCCTATTTTCAGCTTTCTTATTTATAATCGATTCATCTCTCTTTGATTTTGAACAGATTTCTTCAACCCTCTTTTAGTGGAAGGAATAAAAGACCTAGAGAGATCTCTCTTTGAGTTAATCTAGAAGCATCAATCCAATCAACTCGACAATCCAATCAACTAGAAGAACACTATGGTGTTAATTTTTACCTAATCCAAAGTGGAATTCTAATCCGGATGAAGTCTAAGAAGGCATCTCTGCAAAGCAAGGTATCATGTTCGTACCTTGAAATTCATTGATGTAAATCAATTAAAAGAACTATAATATAAAATCAATCTGAAAGCAAGGTATCATATTCATACCTCGAAATTAATTGGTGTAAATCAATTAAAAGAACCACAAAATCAATCTTTTCTTAAAATCAAATCAAATCCCCTTTACAAGAAGGAAGAATTATGTGGGTTTTGATTCGATTTAAGGGGATACGCAGATAAGCTATTTTATAGTTTCAAATCAAAAAATACTAAAAAATCTCAATTTTCTTAATCTAATTTGTTTTAATGTTATTTAGAGAATGTGTGGTTAACCTAGAATTTCCATTGAGACTAGAGCTAATATCCCATGTTATTATCTCTTGATGTATTAAAACTTTTTAATTTTATGTTCTTTACTTTAATGTTATATATATATATATATATATATATATATATTTCATTATACTCTATTCATACATTGTATATATGTCATTCTTATAAATTGTTTATGAAACTTTATTTTCATAAGTCAATTGTTAAATGATAAGCCAAAATAAGAGTTATTTAAAACCAAAAACCTAGTCCCCGATCTCAGTCCCAGTTTGAAGGTTTAGTGATTTTATCCATGAATAATGATTTGGAGTCAAATTGGATTTTCTTTCTTTTTTCCTTAAAAATGAAGGTGGCGACTTTACTAATTTTAGAAATAAAGATTAAAGAAATAATTTGCAAATGCAAGGCAAAAACTACCTTTAGTGTGAGGGAAACCGTCCCTTAATGAGCATCTCGGTACTCGGGCGAGGCCTTACAATATATAAAAACTAAATAGGGACATATGCATGTATTTATTACATTATAATTTGTGTTGCATATTACGTATGGTTACTGGATGAGACTAGGATGACATAGGACCGCATAAAATTTTGATTATGAATATGGTTATGGTTATGATTATGATTTGATGAACTATAATTAGTATATGACGGCTTGGGGGCTTGTTCATCACCCGGTACTGCTAGTCAGGTCGGTGCTACCTGATTTAATCTAGTGACGGATGGGACCATATGTTGGACATAAGAGATAGTATTTGGATTAAGAGATCCAAATAGGGAGATTGTCTCCCCACAGTGAGGTTTAAGGTGGTTCCTATGGACTAATTTTTATCCCTATTTGATTATGTAATTTTTTATCTATTTGACACATTGCATAAGCATTCACCGATAGAATAATTAGATGGCACTAGGTGAGTATATTAGTTAAACACTTAATCCTAATCAATTTATTTTTCTTATATTACAGGTGAGCATTAGAGCTTGGATCATTGTCGAGTCGCTCCTATAATTTTTTCTTCTGGCGATGAAGGTTACGTATTTTATTTTACTATCATTTTGTATTGTAAATCTATAGCTCCACATTATTATTTTTGTATTGGTTTTGTTGTTCCTATTTTAATACTTTGAAAGATTGAGTTGTTTTAATAAGAGGATAGATGGACTTCTTTGTTTGATTGAAGTTTTGTTAAGTTTAAATATTTTTATGATAATGTTACTGATATAAAGGATAGGATAGCCCTAGTGGGTAGTGATTTAATTTCTGCACAGATTCTGCTTAACAGGTGGGCCATAACCCTTGTTTTATGACAATTATAGCTATCATATTTCATATTTGTCGTTTAGTGAGGTGTCAAGATGACTATGAATTATAAAAATTTTATGTTTTTTCGTTCTCTAATATCAGCGTGATAATTATCCTCTTGTTGAGGCATTGTATCTAGCTGTTTTAGCAAAGGCACATGTGGTGGAAGTTGACCCTTTGCATAGACCATCAATGGATGATATATTGATGGAAATTTTAAGCCATTTTAAATCCAATAATAGATTAGTTTGTCAACTAAACATTGCTCAATTATGTAAATATATATGATAATATATAAATATCATATATTAGCCTTAAGCTTTTTCTGTCTATTATACAAAGTCTCTTAAGTTTCTATTTTTCAATTTTTTATTGCTTAAGAAACAGATATCTTAATTACTATAAATCTATAGTAATACCCTAAAAAGTCATAACTTATATGCAAGAAATAATTCTCAGTATATAGTTTAAAAGCATTGAAATGATAGGAAATAATTTTAGAGACACAGTTAGAAAGTGAACAAATTATTTTTTTGGAAATCGGCTGTGTCGGGAACACTGCCGATAAATTAACAGTTTGGTTAATAGATGAATTTCTGATTTTGACCAAGGATAAAAGATCATATAAATGCAAGTGTAATTTTAGTGAAAAGAAAAAAGTGAAAAACATTTAGGAACGTGAAAAGAAAAAAGTGAAAAACATTTAGGAACAATGAAAAAGTAACCAATGGCAAAACCGTAAATAAATGAAACTTCGAGGTGAATAATGAAAATAAGTCTATCTGGGTTTCAGAATGACTCTGAAACTATTTTTATAAATAAGTATAAATTAAAATAAGCTTTTTGATTCTCCACTTTGAAATCTAAATCCTGACAGAATTGTTAGAATAAATTACAGAAGAAGTTGGGGTCAAAGTATAATTACTTGGAAGTTTAAGGACTAAAATATAATTTGCCATTTATGATTTTATATAAAAGCATGCCTTGGCCATTTTTCTTCATTTTCTTCTTCTTCTTTCCATTTGGCCGAACCACTTCCATTGCTTCTTGCATCTCATTTCTTCATTTTGAACCAAGTTTCCTTAGGAAAATTCATAGAAAACCTAACTACAAGATTTGTTCTTCCATTCCCCACCATTAATTTACTTGGAATCACAAAAGAAATCAAGAAAGAATTGCTTGAAGATTTCGGCTAGATCATCACCTTGAGGTAACCAATTAATTTGTTTGTTTTTATAGTTCATTTAGATGATTTAGAAGTTGAATTGAATGGGTTTTAGGTTAGATTACATCAATTGATGCATTTGGATAGAAAATCTTAAATTTCCTAACCTAATTGAAGTTGTATGAATGAGCTATATTAATTAGTATTAGATTGTGCTAATTGATCTTAGAATATCTTAATTGGAGGTCATTAGGTAACTAATTGATGGTTATTTTAGTGTAGAAAATAAGAATTGTCAAAGTTATGCATTTTGCCTTCTTTGAAGATTTGTGGTGGAAATCAATTTTCCAAGGCAATTGGAAGCCTTAGGTGAGTTCTATATGCATCAAATTACATGTCCTAAGTATTGGAATGTTGATTGGAATTCATTTTGGTGAACTCCATTTTGGTCGAACCTACAATCACTATTCATTACCTTGATTTTTCCTTTGAATTTCTTAGCCAATTTGATGCCTTTAATATTGTTTGGTATTGCATAATTGATGCCTATTGTGTTGTTGACAATGCGAACTTGTTGTTGGTTGAATTGGGTATGCCAAATTTGCACCAAACCCTAACCTAATGGCTTGCCCTTTTGGACCCACCAAGTGTTTGACAAAATGCCTAGTTGTTTTTGCCTTGGCCTATTGCTTTGTTTTCCATAGGCCTACCATTTGAATGCCATCGTCGCCAGTGATATTGGCATGCCAATTGGCTTACCGATTTCCTTTGCCAAACTAACCTTTGTTCCATACCTTTGTTATTTACCATACCACTTATCATTGATTGTGTATCGTATATTGCAATGTCATTGGTTCCTTTGCTATTTGATTTGAAAGAAATTAAGCTTATTGTTATTGATGATACCATTGTTGTATAATGGTGTCTATTGATATGATGTTCACTTGTATTGACCTAAATGTGGTTTGACAGAGCTATCGTTCCGACAGGATAGTAGGTACATACTGTCAGCATTGTGCACATTGATATTGATGCCCTAGCTGGGAAGAGTTATTGGTCCTGGCCATAAGACCTTATCAGTCTTATGCTTATTTGATATGAGATCGACCGTGTGATTATACATAGTATACATGTTTCAGGGCCCTATGTCTGTCTTACCATATGATTTCATGCCATTGATATGACCATTGATATTCCTATCAGTTTCTGATATTGATTCTGTAACCCATCATGATTGATATTGTTTCCATTGTTCCTTTATTATTATGTATCATTGACCCATCCTATTTGATTTGCGATGCATATGGATTCACTGAGTATTTTATATACTCATCATTTCTTTGTTTAACCATTTCAGGAGAGGAGTAGATTGCAGAATTCCATTTTCAGACATTCGAAAATTTCTGCTTACTGTCATTTCATATAAATATTACATACTTTGTATTTTTGGTGTTCATAATCTAGATGCTCCATGGGGTATGTATGGGTTAGCTAAGATATGCACATGTATATGTATGTAATGATATTTTATGGTATATGATGATGATATGACATGTTATAATAACTGTTACAGCTAACTACACTAGATTACAGAAAGAATTACAGAATGATAGAATAAATGATAATTAAGTAAAATGAATAATTAATTAATGGTTATAAATTATATATGTGATACTGGATTCTATGGGTGTTGGTCGCTATTGACATCTCCCGCATCCTAGGACCGTTGCGATCTGAAAATGGGTCATGACATCTATAAATACAAAATTCGAGTGTATATATTCATATATAATAATAAAAAAAATTCACCATTTCACTTCAGAAAATATAAAGTAAGGAATTACGATGCACTATATGTGGATGGCAAACTGGCAATGCAATTGCTTATGCCTGATTATTAAAATAATGATTAAGCCCATCACTTTTTTTTTATAGGATATTCTCATTACTTATTTTGGAATAACCTTAATCATAATATTCCGTCCAACTCTATTTCTTATATTCAAGCTAAGAAAAACTAGCAATGCTGCTTCAATGTGAAATTACTGAAATGGTAAGAGAAGCAATAAACTTCTACTCTCTCACCAATCCCACACAAAAACATGTCCTCAACATTCTCTATTAGTTACACAAAATCAATAAACAACAGATAAATTGATAATTACATAGAATGTATCCTCTTTCACCACCTTTAATAGGTTAAATTACATCTACTAACCAATACATAGTTTGTTTCACACTTAAAGACTAGATCCCAATAAACAAACAATTATCAAATTCATTGAGGCATTAATAAAATTTCTAGTCAAGCACCTTAATAATATGATATATAACTAAAATTATTTCAAGTGGAGAAGACCATATATCATATATATATATTACATCTAGACCCATTATTTAGCAAGTATTTTATTTAATGGTTGGAAGCCAATGAAACCAGTTGACTTTTTTCTTTTTTCTGTATGCCATTGTGTTTGTTTTTGTAGCCAATTAAAGAAGCTGCATTATTCAATTCTTGCCCATGTGCTTTAAAGTTTTGAACTACTCATAATATAATAATTAATTCTAGCTTGTTATATTTATATATATAATATAAAGAAAATGCATATTTTATTCATTGCCAACAATGGATTCGCGTTCTATATATATTTTCATACAATAAAGCCACCCAAGAGAATCAACTATTATACAGACCTAATAAATTAATATCATCAAACAATTAGAAAGGATTGAGGAAATCAAACACAAACACCAAAACACATCTTCAGTGTACCAAAAAATCGTTAGATAAAGAGTTAAAAAAAAAAAAACAATGAAATGGGTATAAACTGAAAATAGAGAAAATATAAAAAAAATTCAAATAACAAAGTAATTCAATCCAATACAAGAAAAAAGTTGAAATTCCAGCTAAAGTACTATCACATGTACAAAGAGAAGGCCAATAAATGAGGAAAATAGAAACAGTAAACTTGATTTCCAAATAGTAAATAAGAGTGAAATTGTTATATTACAGCTTTTGAAGACAAAGAAGAGAAGTAAAACTTTGATGGGTTTTCAAAGTTGAGGCCTCGATCGAGCAATCAACCCTATCATCACTCCTCTGCCATTGGAAAAACACTCTGCTAACAAAATTTTACTTTTCCTCGTATTTGAAATAACAAGGTATAATTAGATATTTGAAATATCAAGGTTTTGGACAATAAAATTTTACTAGAATTTGATAAGCATGACCATAGTCCGATTTAAAATTGGAACCGAATAAAAATTGAACCGATCTAAATCAAAATCGAACTGATAGAAACTAAAATTATCCTTAAATTGAACTAAATTGTATCTGTAGGATTTAGTTTTGATTCTCATAATTTTGGAACCATACCAGAATCGGCGATTTTAATTTCATTCAAATCGAAAAAATAAAAGTTGTTGCAGCCTTCAGCGGTATAGTCTATGGGCAAGCCTAGCTGCATTGTCAGCTAGTGCCAAATATAGACAACTAACGGTTGTATTTTTTTATTTTTCTAATTTACTAAAATAACCTAATTAACAATAAAAGAAGGCTAGATTTTAACGGTATATTAGGAAAAAAGTTAGAAAAGCCTATAAATATTAGAATTTTATTCATTATTTTTTCATAATTTCTCGATTTTTCTCAATGTCAATCTCTCTCAAATTTAATCTCTTAATTACCATTCAAATTCTCTATTAATTTATTTTTATTATCTCCATAATTATTCTAATTTTTATTCTATAGTTCTATTAATATTATTAATTATTTTATGCTATATTTTCATGGTTTTCTCAGAGGGTCAAAGTTTCAATCGGGGTCAAACCGATTGAATCAGAATTAAATCTAAAGTAATTAAATTAAAATTATATAATATAAAAAATATTAATTTTATTATATAATTTGATAATTATTATCTATATAATCACAAGAAATATAATATCCACATACAATTAAAATTAAATAATAAAATAACTATAACATTTATTATCTATAAGAAAATTTTCATTGATAAATCTAATTAATTATCTAAATAGATAAATTACCTTTGATAAAAAAAAAATCAAATTTAATTAATTTAATTCAACTAAATAAAAATATTTGAATTATGTTAATTTAATATTATATAATATAAAAAATATAAATTTTACTATATAATCTATTTTCGGGTAATTGCAACAGAAAGTTACTAAACTTTAGGGATAGTTTTGAGTTGGTCACTAACCAAAAATCCTTTCGATTTAACCACAAAACTTTTGAAAGGGTTTCACTGATCTGTCACTAGACATTTTTTAACTAGAATATACCATGTGTACAAAAACTGATAGGTCATCACATTACGTAGGATGTCACGTAAGCCCTTTTTTCATATAAGCACACCATGTTAGCTATAGTAAATTGTTGAATTGTGGGACTCGATGCTTAATTGCTAACCAATGCATAGATGACACATATGTGGATATGAGAGAGAAATTATATTTTTTTTATCGTTCTCTCTCTCCTATCTTCTCCAAATCCCTAACTCTATCTATCGTTCTCCATTCTTCATTATCATTCTCACATCTTCATCCGCAGTAGCAATTAACAAAAAAAATTCTCAGTATTTCTATTATCACATACCATATTCTTCCATAATTGATCCCAAATTTAAAATAAAGCCGACGTAGGGAAAGATTTTAACAGTGATTTGTAAACCCTAATATAAAGAAATTACCTCTAATATGAAGAAATTACCTTCGATTTAGAAACTGAGAGCAGTAACAAGAAAAGACTTAGGTGTGGTCTTGGTGGAGTTGTGTCACGACCTATTTCCGGATCGCGACAGTCCTAAGGCACGGGAGATGCCAATGGCGACTGGTACCCGCATAACCCAGTATCACATGCATAATCTATAAACCATAATATATCATCCATTTTATTTAGTTACAATTCATTCTGTTATTCTGTAATTCATTTTATAATTTACTATAATTGGTTGTAACAATCAATATATCATATCATATAAATCATCATATAACTCATAATATCATCACAATATATATATACAAGTTCATTTCCTAACTAACCCATACATACCCCATGGAGCAGCTAGATTATGAACATCAAAATACAAAATTCAGACAATATACATCAATGACAGCAAGCAGAAATCCCCGGATGATAGATGACGGGATTCTGCAATCTATTTCTCTCCTGAAATGGGTAAACAAAGAAAAGGTGGGTATATAAGATACTCAGTGAATCTATATGCATCAACAAATATACAGTAGGTAATAATGGAGAAATGGTGCTAATAGGTCAAATAACAGTATACATAATTAGTAATAGGTTACAGTATAGCCAAAGAAATATGCATAGCTCGGTATCATATGGAAAGACAGATAAAGGGATGGACTGTATGAAATCATACAATCTCCAGTAGAATTAGTATGGATCATATATGAACATATAGTCTCCAGTAGCATATTAATATCAATGAGCATAAGACTGATCAGGTCCTATGGCCAAGACTATAACCACTCCTAATTAGGGTACCAATAATACAATGTGCATATTGCAGACAGTATTTTCCCACTATTCTGTCGGATCGGCAGCTCTGTCAAGCCACATAAGGATCAATATAAGGAAACAACATATCAATGGATACCATTATGCAACAATGGCATCCTCCATATCAATAAGCTCAATGTCAATCAATCAATTATCAATAGGATCCATGGCATTGTAATAGGTGACATACAAATAAAGGTAAGTAGTTTGGTAATCAATAAAGACATGGAACAAAAGTTGGCGTGGCAAAGAAAAAAAGTAGGCCAATTGGCATGTCAACGTGTCACGACCCACTCTCGCGAGCTGCGACGGTCCTGTAACACCTTAGCCTAAACCCTAATAAGGACCATTAGGGAAATTATTTTTTCTTTCTTTATAATGTGTTAAAATTATATGTGAATGCATGGAATATATATATATGCATGTTATATGACCTAATTTTTAGGCTTAGAATTATTTTGAAGTCAGTTAGGACCCAATCAGGTAAGTTTGAAAATTTTGGTAATTGGAGGACCAAATTGTAATTTTGCATTTTTTCGAGGTTTTATATTTTTCAGTATATTTGAGTAAAGGAAAGAATAAAAGTGAATGTAAATGGTCTTAAATAATTTATTTGGGAGTTGTATGGAAAAATGTACCCAGTTGGAGGCAATTTTGGGAAAAAGGGGCTCAACGGGGGCCTTTGAGGGGTTTCGGA
>CANXYC011523218.1:0-18806 GCA_948193065.1 Aleurites moluccanus | reverse complement strand
ATTTGTGTGTTTTTGTTTTAGGGCTTGATCCTTATACAAAGGAGATGCTGTCCAAATTTTTATGAATCTGTTAAGCTATAATGAGCTTGTTATTGTAATGCATGCCATATAGATAGTTGATTTGGGTTCTTCGTGGTACTGGTCGCTTATGCATCACCCGTACCCTAGGTCCGTCGCGACTCCCGGGTTGGGTCGTGACAGTGAAGTAGTTTTCAGACTTTGAAGACTTTCCTCACGAGTGCTCCAGTGTTAGCATTGTCATCAGAGGATGAGAAGTATATAGTATATTGTGATGCTTCTAGAATTGGATTGGGATGTGTTTTGATGCAGCTTCAGAGAGTGATTGCCTATGCTTCTCGATAGTTAAAGAAGCAAGAGGGGAACTATTTGACACATGATTTAGAGATGGCAGCTGTAGTGTTTGCATTGAAGATCTAGAGGCATTATTTGTATGGGTCTAGATGCGAGATATATACTGATTATAAGAGTTTGCAGTATATACTTCAGCAGAAGGATCTAAACCTCCGTCAACGCAGATAGGTTGAGTTGCTAAAGGATTATGATTGTGAGATCCTTTATCATCTGGGAAAATCTAATGTAGTAGCTGATGCACTGAGCCGAAAATCTATGGGCAGTCTAGCTCACATCTCGGTTGTCAGGAGACCTTTGATCCGTGAGATGCAGGAGTTAGTTGTTATAAGTGTAGAGTTGGATTTGGGATCCCTGGATAGAAACCAGGCTTTGATAGCCCAGTTTCGAGTTAGGCCACTATTGATTGATGACATCAAAGTGACACAGGATATAGATCCATAACTATTAAAGCTAAAGGGTGATGTTCTGAATGGTAAGACAACAAAGTTCACAGTAGAGAATGATGTATTTAAATGTGGGAAGCGAATATGTGTGCCCGACCTTGATGGGCTACGAGATCAGATTATGAGAAAGGCTCATTATTCATCGTATAGTGTACATCCTGGAATTTCCAAGATGTACCATGATTTGAGAGATGTGTATTGGTGGTCTGGTATGAAGAGGGATGTAGCTCGGTTTGTCTCTATATGTTTAGCCTGTCAGCAGGTTAAGTTTGAGTATCAGAAGTCGTCTGGTTTGCTTAGTGAATCTATATGCATCACCAATAAAGATAATGGTAACAGATGGAACAATGATATTAACAGGTCAATATGAACAGTTTACAGAATCAATAATAGATGGTGACAGAATAGTCAATAAGCATATCATAGGTTCAGTATCATATGAAAAGACAGATAAAGGGATGGACTATATGTAAACATACAGTCTCTAGTAGTATCAGTATGGACTATATGTGAACATATAGTCTCCAGTAATATCAGTATCAATAAGCATAAGACTGATCAGGTCTTATGGCCAGGACCATAACCCTTCCCAGCTAGGGCATCAGTAATACAATATGCACATCGCCGACAGTATTTACCCACTACCTTGTTGGAGCGGTAGCTTTGTCAAGCCATATTAGGGTCAATATAAGAATGAAACATATCAATGGATACCATTATGCAACAATGGTATCACCAATATCAATAATCACAATATCGCTCAATTCAAGTAGCAATTCAATTAATGGTATTGCAATATATGATATACATACGGTGATAATCGGTTTGGTAAACAACAAAGGTATGGAACAAAGGTTGGTTCGGCAAAGGAAATCAGTAGGCCAGTTAGTATGCCAATGTCGCTGGTGACGATGACATTCAAATGGTAGGCCTATGGAAGAAAAATGTGATAGGGCTATAGAATTTCAACTAGGCAATTTATCAAACACATGGTGGGCATAAAAGGGCAAGCCATTAGGTTAGGGTTTGGTGCAAAGTTAGCATGCACAATTCAACCAACAATAAGTTCAAATTGTCAACAACACAATAGGCATTGATTAACCAATAAATAACATCATTTAAGGGATCAAATATAGTATAGACATCAAGTAAAATACAAGGCAAAATTTCAAGGCATGAATAGTACAATGGTTTAGGCCAAAAGAAGAATTTCAAGAATGGTTTCCAATATTCAATCTAAGGTATTAGACATGTTATTTGATGCATATAGAACTCACCTAAGGCTTCCAATTACTTTGAAATATTGATTTCCACCCAAAAGCTTCAAAGGAGGCAATAGGCATTACTTATGCAAACTTGATTTTCTACACTAAAATAACCATCAATCAATCATCTAATGGCCTCCAATTAACATATTCTAAGTTTAAACAATACAAACTAACACTAATTAATCAAGCTCAATCATATAACTTCAATTAGGGTTAGCTAATTAGGAATTTCTATTCAAATGCATCAATTGATGCAATCTAACCTAAAACCCAATCAATTCAACTTCTAAATCATCTAAATAAACCATAAAAACAAACAAACAAACTCCTTACCTTAATGTGAGATTCCCATCGAAATTCCCTTCTAAGAAATCCTTGATTTCCTTTGTGATTCCAAGCAAATTAAGGATGGAGGATGAAAGAACCAAGAAAAATCTCAAGTTTTCTATGGATTTTTAGTTGGAAATGAAGAAGAAATGGAGGAAGAAGAAGCAAGAAGAGTTTCGGCCACTTGAAGAAGAAAGGAAGAAGATGGCAAAAATTGACCAAGGCATTCTTTATATATTAGGTCATAATGACAAATTACATTTTTGGTCCTTAAACTTTCAAGTAATTATACTTTGACCCCAACTTCTTCTGTAATTTATTCTGACAATTCAGTCGGGATTTAGAATTTAAAGTGGGGAATCAAAAGGCTTATTTTAATTTATACTTATTTATAAAAATAGTTTCAAAGTCATTCTGAAATTCAGACGGATAAATTTTCACTATTCACCTTAAAGTTTCATTTATTTACGGTTTTGCCATTGGTTACATTTTTAGTGTTCCTAAATATTTTTCACACCTTTCTTTTTACCAAAATTACATATGCATTTATTTAATCTTTTACCCATTAGTCAGAAATAGAAATTCATCTATTGACCGGACAACTAATTTATCGGCAGTGTTCCTGACACCGCCGATTTTCAGAAAAGTAATTTATTCACTTTCTAACTGTGTCTCTAAAATTATTTTCCATCATTTTAATACTTTTAAACCACATATTAAGAATTTAATCATGCATATAAGCTATGAATTTGTAGGGTATTACACTTTATCACCATATCATTCAAATAAACCACTACTTATTTGTGAATTATGTCATAGAAAATGGTGGTTACCATTCTTTGATAGGTGCCCCTGCATTCTTTAGGCCAAAGGGCATGACCTTATAGTAATAGGTAACCCATTCTGTGACGAAGGCTGTCTTTTCTTTTTCAAAGGGATTTACCTGAATATGATTATAGCCCACATACAAGTCAGTCAAAGAGACTACCTCAGAACCTGCCATATGGTTTACTAATAGGTCAAAGTGTGGTAAAGGAAAGTTATTCTTTGGGCGATCCTTGTTCAAATCTCTATAGTCTATATACATCCTCGCCTTTCCATCTTTCTTGGGTACTGGGACTATGTTCGCCAACCATGATGGGTATATGATAGGTTCAATGAACTTGTTCTTTAATAGCGTAGCAACTTCTTCCTTAATCTTTAATGACCATTCTTAACTTCTGCTTGACAAGCTTGATGTGCTCATAAGTTGGAATTTTATGGACTACAATACTTGGTTCTACTCTAGTCACATCTTCATGTTGCCATGCAAAATAGTCCTCAAATTCCAAGACCTTTTTGGACAAAGAATCTTTATCATGATATGAAGATGCAATGTACGTGAATTTTGGATAATCTTTTGTGCCAAAATTAATTGATTATTTATTTTCCTTTTTTATTTCATTTTCTTTTGATGTCTCATTTTGGTTGGATTCAAGAAAAGAAAAGTCTGACAAAGGAATATTAGAGGAAAAGACAATTTTTTTTTTATGAACAAAAGTCCCATCATCATGGGTTACATCAAAGTTAAAAGAAAGACCATAAAGGTCTTTTATAGACTCAAAACTAGAAAGGGAAAACAATGACTCAGATAACTCGGACTCAAGTTCAGACTCTAGCTCGGATTCATCAAAGCAGGTTATCTTTTTATAGTGCAAATTTTGTGGTGGGGAAAGAATGGTCTGAATAAGCTTTGTAGGGTTTGCTTTTACTCCATATTCAATCATGAAAACTTGCTCAAAGAGAGTAGATTCCATGTTTTTTTCCCAATCCTTCTCAAGTATGTGAATTGGCTTGCATTCATCTAAATTGAGCGTAACATCAAAGAAAATTACAAACCCTGAGGTCAATTTATGGGTTAAAGGGCAATACCAAGGTTTAGGAAAACCACAATAAGGGAAATCTTCTCCCTCTTTCATAAAGTAGCCATTTAAAGTTTTAAAGTAAGGGTGCATTTTCCAATCAAATGGTTCACCTTTCTTTTTAGTCTCATCCCTTAGCTTAACTTTACTCTGAATCTCCTCCTCCTCCTTTTATATGGCTTATAGCCAAGCCCAATTGGTGGATTAGCAACGGGATAGTCATTGAATGACACTATCCCTTGTTGATTCTTTCCTAAACCTAGGCTAGGAAATTCGTTCATTTTTTTCATAATGTTAGCCACAACTATGATTCCATAGGGGTCAAAGTCAAAAGGAACTAACTCCTTACCTCCATCACCTTCAATTTGTTAGATAGTGTCAAAGGAGAATCTTGACAATGGGAGTTCAATAGGTTCAGGGTTAATCTCCAAGATGGGTACTAAACTAAGGACCTCACTCTTCCTATGCATATCAACTTTGATTGTGACCATATAAGTTCTATGGGGAAACTTAAGCTTTTGGTGGAGTGAAAAGGGTATGGCTTTGAACTTGTGGATCCATGGCCTTCCAACGAGGAGGTTAAAGCAGGCTAGAACATCAAGAACTTGGAAGGGGATATATGAAGTCACTGGTCCGATAGTCATATCAAGGGTAGCCACTCTAAGAACTTCCTTTTTTGTGAAGTTATATGCCTTTAAAATTTGATCAGAGGGTATGAAATCTGCAATTCCTAAACCCAAATAGATAGCCACCTTCAATGGACACACATTTAAAGCTGACCCAATGCCTATTAGTACTATTGGGATTGTCTTTCCTTGGGCCAGAATAGTTTTGTACAGGGCATAGTTATAGCTATCCTCCCTATTAGGCAAGTCATGGTTGCTGATAGTGTTGGATGTAGCCTTGGTTGAATTGGTCAAAGAAGCAACTAGGGTTTTAGGTGAGACATCAATGGGAGCTTGGCATTGGTTTAAAGCCTTACAAAAAGCTTGGCGATGAGGATAGGATGATTGGATTAAGCTCTAAATGGAAATGTTTGCCTGAGTCTTTTTTAATTGCTTTAGCAAAACATCTTCGTCAAGCTCATTGTTGCCTTTCAATTTTTTAGTAGGTGGAGGTACGAGCTGAATTAAAGGGATATTTTGGGTTGGTTGAGTAGGAGGTTGATAGAATCTTCCACTTCGGGTTATAACATTGAGCTCATCCACAAAGTCATTGAGATTCAGCACATAACAATAGCCTTTAGATGATCGAATCTAAGAGATAGGGTCACATTCTAGATCAGAAGAGTAGATGCAATTGATTTAGACGTGGTGGTTTGGAAGTGGATTGATGGTGATATTAGGCCTGGGTCTTGGAGGTAGAATGTCTCCGCTATCAACCAGATCTTGAATCTTGTGCCTCAAGTTCTTGCACATGTCAATTTTATGCCCTGGACCCAGGTGATATTCACAATACTCATTCATGTTCTAGCTCTTGGGTAAAGGGTTTGGTGGTGTCCTTGGCTCTAAGGGTGTGATCAATTTAGATTCTAATGTCTTTTAAACACCATCCCCAAAGGCATGCCTTTCAAGCTTTATGGGAGAATGGTTGGACAAAGCAATTACTTCCCCACCTTTTTAATTGGTGGAGTTGTTTGAATTAGAAGGGTAATTAGTGTTCCTTCTAAACCTCGAGGAGTTTGGAGTTTCATCTTTGAGCTGCCCATTCTGGATTAGATCCTCAATCTTTAAATGCTTTGGCAATGAAAGCTTTAAAATCTAGGAGGTATTGAGTATGGAGATGGATTTTATATAATGGGAGGAGGTTCTTGATAATAATGTCAATTTTCTCCTGCTCGGTGTGTCTATTCATCACTTGGGCAGCTTTTGTCCTTCACCTAGTAAGGAAAGTGGAAAAAGATTCCCTTTGTTGTTGCATGGTGGTTCCAAGATCCCTCCTTGTGATGTCCACCTCAATGTTGTAGGTGTATTGTTTCATAAAAGCATTATAAATATCATCCCATGACTTCTTGAAGTTTGTGTCTAAGTCAACGAACCACCTTATAGCAACTCTAAGGGATTGTTGGATCAATTGAGCAAGGAGCTCATTGTCCACTCCAAGAGGATTTATTACCCCTATATACATCTTAAGGTGAGTCTTGGGCAAGTGGTTCCTTCAAATTTATCCATGGATTGCATTTTGAATTTTGGTGGGATCCTTGCATTGGGAAAAAGTGTGAGGGAATCAACATCAATCAAGTCCTCATGCTTCTTAATATTTTTGAGAACTCTTTTTATGGCTTTAAACTTTTCCATGAGTTTCTTGGTTTTAGATACAACTTGGTCTTCTCCTTCTTAGAAGAGGGGATTGGTAGTAAGAGTGACACCCATGGTCAACTCATTATTTGTCAGATCAACTATGGGAAGGTTTGAAGTGGAGGCATTAGCCTTTGGGTTAGATGAATTGGTGGCTGGGTGTGAGTTTAACATAGCTTTCACCTCTTAGAGAATGGACTGGCATTGTTGTTTTATATTTTCAGTGAGCTGGAGCTTCATTTTAGTGAAGTGGTTATGTTGGGCTTCTATAGCAGCTTAGAAGGTGTCTTCTTGCCTTTTGAAGAGGGTGGTTAGGAGTGTATTAATTGTTTCAAGCTCAGTTCCAGCTTCAGTTCTGGGTAGGTCAACCATTGATACCTTCAAAAGATAAGAACCATGGGTTAGGTCTGGTTTAACTAAGGTTTAAATGGGCTCCCTAATCTAAGATAGTATAGTCATCTTAGTTGGGCTTATTGGGTAAAAAGACTTTTGGTATACATGGGCCTTGACTCATAGGTTCTTGGTCCAACTATTATGGGTGCATGAACATGGCATGGATGCATGACCATGGTATGAGGAAAAAGATTTCATGATGATAGCTTAATAACATTCATTATGGCACATGGGCCCTAAGGTCCAAGATCTAAGTTTATTACATGTGGGCTAGATGGATTGGATAAAAGGGTACATGTCAAACTAGGACAGTGATATACCTAACCACATGTGAAATAAATAGTTTCACGAGGGTCCAACAATACTACTGCCTTTTACACTTCAAAAAGATTAAAGATTCATCGCGTGATGGATGCTTTTGCTATCTCCTAACATGCTCAAAGAGAGTAGCCATGTCAATGCTACTCACTATCCGAAGGTTTTGATTCATAACTTGTCATGAAAAGTGATGCATGAAGATCAATAATTAAATAAAAAGCCAAAACAAAACTTACTTCAAGAAACAATATTATTTTCTTTCAAAACTTACTTCAAAAAAGAGTATTATTTTCTTTCTAACCAATTAATAATCCTCTTGACTTTTAGAAAAAGTTTGTCCCCAGTGGAATCACCAACTGTGAGGCCTTGCCCAAGCATTGAAATGCTCTTTCAAAATGTTCCCACGCAATAAAGGCAACTTTTGCCTTACATTTGTAACTTATTTCTTTGACTTTGGTTTTGAAAATTTTATAGTCTTGCCACCTTTATATTTAAGAGAAAAGAAAGGAAAACTCAATTTTGATTCCAAATTATAACCCAAAGATAAAATCACTAGACATTCAAACCGAGACTGTGCTCGGGGACTAGTTTTTGATTTTATGTAACTCTCATTTTGGCTTTCCACTTAATAATCAATTTATGAAAAAGATATTTCATGAACAAGTTATAAGAATGGCAATTAAGATGCATGAATAAAGTAGTTTACAACAATTATAACATAAACAATAAAAAAATAAATAAAAGAGTTCAATTATATTACAATCAAAACCCAAAATAGGGGATGTTAACTCTAGCACTTATGAGAATTCTAGGTTAACCATACATTCCCCAAGATAAGACGAACAAACAAAATAAGTTGATTTAGAAAAAAAAGAAGAAGATTTTTTGGTGTTTTTGGATTTGAAGCTATGAAATAGCTTGCCTGCGTATCCCATTGAATGAGAATTAAATCCTAAGCAGTTCTCCCTTATTGTGAAGGGGGTTTGATTCGATTTTAAGAAAAGATTGATTTTTTGGTTCTTTTAATTGATCTAAACAAATTAATTTCGAGGTATGAACATGATACCTTAGTTTGAGAGGGACACCTTTTTCGAAGGGGTCTGATCTTGCCTTGCAGAGGATGACTTCTTAGAGCTCCCCCAGATCGGAGTTACACTTTGAATTTGGTAAAAGACATGGGGGATGACTTTTTCGAGCTCGCTCGGGTCAGAGTTCCATTTTGAATTTGGTAAAGGACCCACTTTGAATTTGATAAAGGACACGAGGGATGACTTTTTTGAGCTTACTTGGATCAAAGTTCCATTTTGATTGAGTAGGAATAGAACTACGACGTGTTTTGAATTGATTTTGTTAGTATAACGGCGTGCTTATTGCTTCTAGATTGGCTCAAAGAGAGATCGCTTTAGGTCTTCTATTCCTCCAACTCAAAGAGAGTTGAAGAAATCGGTTCGAAATCAAAGAGAATTAAACCATTTATGAACAAGAATATTGAATAAAGAGGGAGAAATGAGAGCTAATTAAGGAAAATTTGACTTAGTTGTTCTGTAACTTCTATTTATAGGGAAATGTCTGAGGGAAAACCAGACTGAAATTTGATGTGGGATTCATGTTTTGGTTTTGGTGGCACTAGCATTAAAGCTTGGCGGCAGAGGGAAGAAAGTTTAGTGGCAAAAGGATCAAAGCTTAGTGGCAACACTTGCTTTTGGGTGCGGTGCCTCCAAGTGCTCCTTGTGGCACTGGCGGTGCCACCACTTAGGTATGGCACTGGTGCCAATGCTAAGGATGGCTACCACTAGGCTTATTTTGATACTTATCCGGTCTGGTTCTCCCGATTTAAAGTGGTTTGACCTCTGATTGACATCGATTAGTCTGGAATGGTTTGGTTTGACTATATTAAAGGAGGTTTTTATCTCTAGTAGATCGTCAATCAGTCTAGCATAGGTCCAAGTCTTCTTAGGTGCAAAATTACGTGTTCACAGCTGCCCCTCATCACGATTGCTTTTAGAAATGTAATCATGATGATAGTGAATACAAGCTACCATGATCAAGTTGGGTAAAGATATCCTAAGGCTATCTTAGGAAGGGTCTGAAAAGATGCTCCAAAGGCTTCGCTTAGAAAAGTCAGAAAAGATCCCACCCTTAGGATTGTCGAAAAAGGTCCTAAAGCAACCTTTAGGGCAGTCTGAAAAGATTGGAAAAAGGTTCTAAAGCTACCCTAAGGATGGTCCGAAGAGCTTCTATGGCTACCCTTAGGAAGGTTTGATAAGATTCTAAACCTATCCTTAGGATGGTCTGAAAAGCTCTTAAGGGTACACTTTGGAAGGTTTGATAGATCCTAAAGCTACCCTTAGGATGGTCTGAAAAGCTCCTAAAACTACCCTTAGAAAGGTTTGATAAGATCCTAAAGATACACTTAGGATGGTTTGTGTTGGACCCCTTGCGTTTGATGTTGATTTTGATGATAATAAAACATATCAAAGTGTTAATTATGCTAACAATTTGTTTAATTTGTTTAAGACATGAGAAATCATAACCATTGCTAAAGCATAGGTTTAACACATCAAATGAATATGCAAGTTCAATCAAATATTGCACCTTATGTAGATTGATTCAGATGATTAACCATATATGGATGGAAAGAGGAAGAAGGTATCCTCCCAATTCAATAAGAATAAAGTCAAACAAAGATTTACAACGAAAGATATTAAAGTTTTTTCAAAGGGTTGCTTAGATGAAAAAATGCAATAGTGCTATGCTATTTTGTCAAGTTCAAACTATTTCCAAAGTATTCACAGATGGAATTAGTCTACAAATTTAGTATGGATGAAAAGATATGGATATCTAATTTTGGGAACATAAATTAGATTAAGTATTGGACATTGGAAAGAGAGATATGAATTTTTAAATGAATTATGCTCAAGCTGACAAACTAGGACAAAATAATTGAAGCAACTTTAAAATATTGTTGGGAATTATAGAAGAAGAATTTGTATATGATATTCCACAAAGAAACTCTGGATGTCTACTTTCATATGGAAAAAGAATCAATTGATTTTTATTTCTACGAAAAAAGAAATTGAAGAATTAGTGAAACATGCTCAAATTGTCTTGCAAGTTTGAGTAATAAAATGTTAAGATTTTTAAGTGTATGAAGATGGATTATTTTGGAGTTATCATAAACTACAAAGTTTTATTAGACATCTAAAAGTTTCCAAAAAAAAAAAATGGAGAATGATTTGGAGTTGTATATCTCAAGATATGAATAAATGTAGTCACGCACACTATCAGCAGTGACTAAGTAGCACCAACTACTAATTAAGTAACGCCGACTACACTTTTAATAGCCCTTGCTACTCTGAAAAATCAGCAATAAAAACTAGCCGTTGGAAAAGCTTTCAACCGTATTTTTTGGCATTAAATGAATCCAAATGGCTATATTTCATCCAAGGCTATAAATATGAGTTGGTGGGAAGCTTAAAAATAAGAGAATAATAATCGAGAATTTATTATTGAGTTATTACAACAAATCATTCATATTTATGGCTTGAAAAGCTTATTTATTATAAAATAATTTTTTGTGAGCTATTATTTGTAAATCTTTGAGTTGGTTAAGACTTATTGATTGTTTGAGAGTTGGAAAAAAGTTAAAGGAAATTTTTCTTCTTCTCATCTGTTGTAATTCTTAAGGGTTTGAGTATGAGGCTTAGTAAAACACTTGTATAGGTTTGATTGTGAGTCTTTTATAAAATACTTGTGAAGGTTTGAAGTGTAAGCTTTTGAAAACACTTTGTAAAGATTTGAGTGTGAGCCTAAACACTTGGGTTTGATGTTGCACCCGTAAAATGATTGGAGTAAAATACTCAAGTATGATCTTGAGGAGTGGATGTAGGCAAGGGTTGGCCGAACCACTATAAATCTTGTGTTTGATTCTCTCTTCCCTACACTTTTTATATTTTGCTCATTCATACATGCATAAACATTCATTATTGAATTGGTTTACTTGCTTCTGCTATTTTATTTTGTGATTAATTTTTAATTTTCCTTTATTTTATTAAACAACCAATTCACCCACCCTCTTAGTTGTTAAATAGACTTTTAGTCTGAAAAGATCCTAAAGCTACCCCTTTGCATCCAACTGCCATCCATTTGCTCTTTGCGATTGGGGCATAGATATCTTCGGAAAACCTTTGAATAGACATGCCCTAATGGTGTTAGAATACTTCACAAAGTGATTGGATGTTGAGTTCTAAAACAGGAGCACACTCTTTCTACACCAATATCTTTTATTAGTTTGGAGAATCTTTCAAGATCATCACCAATAAAGGATCTCAATAGGGAATTTGCTTAAAGAAAAGATTCAATCACCTCAAACCAATGGGCAACAAATGAGACCATCATGACCATATTGCAGAAAGTGATCAAAAGTCAAATAGAGTTTGACGGATATAAAATGGATGGCTTGTATTAAAATCAATGCTACCTCAAATCAAAGAGAAGGGGTAGTTAGAGCTCCAGATCATAGTTAGGTTATTCCATGTTTGTTCAAGAAGTTCTTGTTTGGCAGAAGTGTCATTCCAGTGAAATCAATTATTTTTTTATGCCAATATTTCAATTTCCTTTGATTTGTTTGTTTCAAAAAAAGAGAAGAAAAAAAAAAGAAAAGAAAAAGAGAGAGAGAGAGGAAAAAAAAAAGAAAAAAGAAAACCTAAGTTAAAAACCCGAAAGGACGGCTTAAGCGTTAGTTAGGGAAAAGCTCGTTGAGTTGAAAACCCGAAAGGACAGCTCGAAAGAAATTAATTCAAATTTGGACTTCAAAAAAATGAAGACAATTTGCTTTATTGAAATGACAAGAGTTCAAACATATTAGTCTCATTTGTACTACCATACTAAGTAGTACATAGTTAATTCTATCACAACTAAAAGTTTATCCCTTTTTGTGTCAATTATTTGAAAGGTGAGTCGATCAACTCTACCTCCTTTTAGAGTCATTCTTTGAGTCAAGTGCTCATTCACCAAATCAAATAGTTTTTCTTTATTTAAGTCATCGTTCCATGTGCCAGTTTCATTAAATTCAACTAACAAAGCATCAACCTAAAATCATTGCCCCATGAGTCAGTCTCGTTAAGTCTAACAGACAAAGTGTCACCCCAAGAGTCCTTTCAATCTTAGACATTACAAATATCTATGCTTTTTTCTTCTTTATAAATAATGCTACAACAACAAACTCATAAAACCTCATGAAATCAATCACATTTTCGTAAAAAAAATAAAGCTCGCTAAGTTGAAAAACCAAAAGGGCGGCTTGGTCAAAAGTTAGAGTAAAAAAGAAAAAAAGATTGCTGAGTTGAAAATCCAAAAGCGAGGTTCGGTCAAAAATTAGTCCAAGCAAGAAAATAGAATAAGCAAAATAAATAGAAAAGTAGAAAAATTATCTAGAGGGAGAATCATTCTTTGGAGGATAACTGGGCTAACTGACCAAAGCCCCTTAGTCCTACAACAATTGTCCAAGTTGTATAAGGTCACAACCTAAAATGACACCAGTAAAAGAAAAAACCTATCCCATATGATCAACCAACTCTAGGCCAAATCTAACCATTAGCCTTACTATAGCTGACATCAACCGATCTAATAAGACTAACCAAACTCTAGGCCAAATCTGACCATAGCCTCCCAAAAGTAGTCTGGACCAATATGATAGGACCAATCAACCTCAAGGCTAAACCTGACCATAACTTCCCAAAAATAACCATTAGACAACATCCAACCTCATCCTTTCAAGTTAGTCTTTAAACTGAGACTGAGCACGACATCATCCTTAATCTTGTATACCAACCTAAATTAAATATGGCTTTAACCGGTAACATTGCTAAACCCTTACTAGTCCATTGTCAAATGCCATATGAGTAGACAAACCAAGGCTAAACAGAATGCCAAAATCCCCCTGATTATCAAAGTAACCAAGTTACCTTCCTTTCAAAACATCGTCCCCCCAAAAGTGGGTAATCTTTACAAAAGTCCAAATCACCCTTGGAAAGACCAAGTCAAAATGACCTCATCCTTTCGACCAAATTCCAAGCTAAGCCAAATAGAAAGCCAAGATATTTCTGACTGTCAAAATAACTAAGTTATCCTTTTCCCATAAATGGGGCATCCTAATAAAACTTCGATCACAAATTTGATATGTCACATTAACATCTTAGTGGTTTAGATCAATCTTTCACTAGTTTAAGGTATCCACTCCGTAAAAGCATTCAAATGTTTTGCTTTCCTAGACTAGACATAGGATGACTTCGTACTAAACTCAAAATCTCAACTAGCAAATAAGAACTTAATAGACCCTGTTAGGGTAGCTCCAATGATATATTATATGATTAGATCATAGTTGGCATAAACATTTCAACCTAAAGCATAGTTAGGTTTTCCTTTTCTAAAATTGATCATCCTAAAATAACCTTAGATTTTGCATCCAACATCGAAATAACATTATTATCAGCCTAGCATAGAGTAGGATCCCTCATTTTGAGACTTATAACAAAGTTAGGTTTCTCCTTTTTTAAAGTCAACTATCCTAGGATTAGGATTCACATTTCCATCTAGCATCAACATTAACCTATAGCAGAGTTAGGTTAACTCATATTTCCAAGTTGTGTAAAGCCGCATCCGATCCAAAAAATAACTCAAGCTAACAATGGCCTTACTTAAACCAAACTGATAGGACCAATCAACCTCAAGGTTAAACTTGACCATAGCCTCTCAAAACTAGTTAGAACCAATCTGATAGGACCAATCAACCTCAAGACTAAACCTAGCCATAGCTTCCTAAAAATAACCTTTAAGCAATATTTGATCTTAGCCTTCCAAGTTAATGTAATACCCTAGAAAGACTTATCTTACATGCATGATATAGTTCTCAGTCTTTGGTTTGAAATCATTGAAATAACTAGAAATAATTTTAGAGATATAGTTAGAATGCAAATGAGATATTTTTTCGGAAATCATCAGTGTCGATAACACTGCCGAGAAAATAGCAGTCCGGTCAACAGATGAGTTTCTGATTTTGACTAGGGGATAAAGAACCATACATATGCATGTGTAATTATGGTAAAAAGAAAGAGGTGAAAAACATTTAGAAACACTGAAAAAGTAAGTGATGGCAAAATAGTAAATAAATGGAACTTTGAGGGGTATAGTGGAAAGTGGTCTGTCTGATTTTCAGAATGGCTCTGAAATTATTTTTATAATTTAGTATAAATAAAAATAAGCTTTTTGAATCCCCACTTTGAAATTCAACTCTTAACAGAATTGTCAGAATAAATTATAGAATAAGTTGGGGCCAAAGTATGATCACCAGTTCCAGCAGCAGTGCCACCCCCTGTTGCACCAGATGCAGTACCTGTTCCACCAGATGCAGTACCTGTTCCACCAGCTCCCGTACAACTAGTTGTGGTTCCTGGCGAGCCTGTTATACAGGGAGGCCGCCGAGTTATAGATGAGGGCGAAGTATCTCTGTTTAGCTTTCTGAAGCTAAACCTGCCAGAGGTGACGAGCCGATGGATTTTCTAAAGCAGGTTGAGAAGGTAGTTAGGAGACTACCTTATTCTGATATTAGATCAGTTGAGTTGGTTAGGTTATTATTGAAAAGGAAAGCCTGGACATTGTTTTCTTAGCATATGAAGCCCAGACTGTATGGTGAGCATCCTCCTACTTGGGCTGAGTTCATATAGGGGTTGATTGATGAATTCTTAACAGAAGGGGTGAAGACCAGAAATCTGATACAGTTTGAACAACTTGAGCAGGGAAATAGGTTAGTAGAGGAGTATGCAGAGGAGTTTATCAGACTAAATAGGTATGCTACACAAATTCCTCCTACTGTGGCAGATTTGATTAGCAGGTTCATGAGTGGTTTATATGCTTCGCTTCACAATGCTCTTCTGTCTAAAGTGTTCACATCTCTGATGACTATCATCGACAAGGATAAACAGATGAAAAAGAAATACAAGTTAGAGAGAGCAAAAAAGGATCAGAAGAGGAAGAGAGGAACTGGATCACAGGGAATAAGGAGGGAAAGCAGCTCCCAACCTAGTCAGAGTGAGCCAGTGCCCAGGTTTGATCAGAGATCCTAGTCTAGCAGTCAGAGGAGGAGGACACAGAGTAGGGGACCTCCAGTACAGTCAACACTTGCATATCCTCAGGGTTCTTCTAGACCTGCTGCACAGATGCCCAGTGTGCTTATCTGTAGTTTTTATGGTAGAAGGCATGGAGGGGAGTGCCGATGTCAGATGGATGCCTACCTGAAATATGGGCAGTAGGGTCACTTTATTAGCAAATGTCCTTTATGGGGCGATCAACAACCATCTGCTTCAATTTCTCAGCCTATAGTGCAGATGAGTTAGAATGTGGTTAGAGAGGCTCCTGGTAGAGGTAGAGGCAGAGCACAGGCACCAAGCAGCAGTCAGGCCCCAACAGGTAGAGGTCAGGGGCTAGTCTTTACCATCAACACTCAAGAGGCACAAAGATTAGATAATGTGGTTACAGGTACTATTTTAATTCAGAATGAAATTGTTGATGCATTATTTGATTTTGGTGCTACCCATTTCTATGTTTCACCCCAGTTTACATCTAAGTTGAATAAAGAGGGACAGTTATTGAGTGTGCCTTTAGAGATAGCTACACCTATGGGGGAGAGTATAAAAGTGGATTATTATTATCCTGATTGTGTGATTGAGATTGATGATAATATTTTTGCATGCTAATTTGATAGAACTGCCTGTGTTAAAGCTAGATGTGATTCTTGGTATAGATTGGCTAACAACACATTGTGCAATCATTGATTGTTATAAGAAGAGAATTAAATTTCAGCCTGAGGGGCAGCCAGAGTTTGAATTTCTAGGTGATAGACGTGAATTTAGAGTCAATCTTATTTTTGCTATCTAGGCTAGAAGGATGATAGGGAAAGGCTATTCAACATACCTGGCTCATGTAATAGATGTACAGAAGACTTCTGTAAAGATTGATCAGATACCTATAGTCCAGGAGTTTCCTGATGTCTTCCCTAAAGAATTGCCAGGATTACCCCCAGATAGGGAGATTGAGTTTGAGATTGAGGTGTATTTAGGCACCGATTTGATAGCCATTCCTCCTTATAAAATAGCACCAGCAGAATTGAAAGAATTAAAGGTGCAGTTACAAGAGTTATTGGATAGAGGATTTATTAGACCGAGTAGTTCTCTTTGGGGTGCTCCAGTGTTAATTGTAATATGAGGATGTGCATCGATTATAGGCAGCTGAATAAGGTGACAGTTAAGAACAAATATTCGTTGCCTCGGATAGATGATCTGCTTGAGCAATTGCAGGGTGCTAGTTATTTCTCGAAGATTGACTTGAGATCTAGGTATCACCAGTTGAGAATCAAGAAGGGTGATGTATCCCAGACTGCTTTCAGGACCCAATATGGACATTATGAGTTCTTGGTAGTGCCATTCAGGTTGACTAATGTACCTACTGCATTTATGGATCTGATGAACAGGGTGTTCAAGCCATTCTTGGATACGTTTGTCATAGTGTTCATTTATGACATTCTTATCCATTATAGGAGTGAGGAGGAGCATGTAGAGCATCTGAGGATTGTATTGCAGACACTTCGAGAGCATCAACTATATGAGTTGTCTAAATGCCAGTTCTAGCTAACTGAAGTGTGTTTCCTTGGGCATGTGGTTTGTAAAGATGGTATTAAGGTAGATCTTTAGAAGGTTGATGTAACACCACCATATAGACATGGGTGTTAATGTTATTGATTATACCTTATGGTTTGTAAATTTTATTAAATTAATAAAGTTGACGGAGCTTCATCGTTAAAAAAAAAAAGAAAAAAAATTACATAGTTTAGAGTTATAAAGTAAAAAGGATCATTTTAAGCAGATGATTTAGAGATAGTAATGAGACAAAAGAAAGTGCCAGAAATTAAATAGACATATAAGAAGTTACTAAGTATGAAGTATAGCAACCAAAGAGGGATTTCGATTTTTGACTAAGTTCGAATACAAATGATCCATGGAAATTACAGTGGAATCGTAAAGGGGTAAGTCTCTATGTTATGATTGGTAATTCTGAAATGTTTTCGTATTGTGCATTAATGAAAATTCGAGGATGAATTTTTAGTTAAGGAGGGTAGAATATAACACCAAGTCACAACCGAGCCTAGTATAGTTATACACCTTGGGGAAATTTTTTGTTAATTTATTGGAAATTATTTTGATGTACTTATATGTGTATTTGATTGTTAATTGATTGTTTGTATGATAATAAAATAAATAAATAATAATAGTCAAATAAGGTTATAAAAAGGGTAGGACTTAATTGAAAAAGAAAATAAAATTTAGGGATTTAATTGATATTTTAAAAGGGATAAATTAAATCAAAAGTGTAAGATTAGGGAGTGAATGACAATTTCACTCATCTTGATTCAATAAATCAATGTATTGGTGCATTATAATCCAAGGGATGCATATGTAGGATGCAAAGTGCATTTTATGATATTGTATGCATAGGATTGGGTGGAAAATCCCACTAACTATTAAAATAATTAGACAATTTCTGCATTCTTCTTCTTTCACCAAAGAAATCCGTGAGAAAACAAGGAAAAGAAGAAAAATTTCTTCTTGCTTTGGTCATTAAAGGAAAATCAAGATTTGAAGATTTAGGGTTTTTAAGCAACTTTGAGAAAAGTAAGTGTTCTTGACATCTTTTGTTTCCAAACTTGTTTTTAAATGTTTTAATAAGTTAAAACAATATTAATTATGGTTTTAGGTGAAGGAAAATCTAAGAATTGGTTAAGGTATTAAGAAAGGAAGGAACTTTGTGTTTTTCTTGATGATTTTAATGTGAGCAAATGAATGTTGGATGTGAATTTTGCAAGTTTGGTATGTATTTGATGTTAGTTAATGGAAAAATACAATATTTCATTGAATTGTTAAGTGGGCAGTGTGACCTTTGGGTACTGTTTTATTGATAACTTGAGTTTTTGTCATGGAATTGGTTGATTTTTTGTTGGATATTAAACTAGATAAATAGGGATTCATTTCTTATGAAGACCATACTGTCAAAATCAGAGGCTAACTTGGTAGAATTTTGAGTGCAAGCTGCTAGTCCCTGCTTAAAACGTAAATGGAGCAGTCTATGTAAATCTGATTGTAACTGAAGCAAATGAATTCAGATTGGAAATTTTCTGAATGAGTTGGAAAGCTAAGAGAATAAGCTAAGTTTGTTTAGAAGATTCTAAATTGAGATAACAATTTTAGCTAGCCTTAAAAGTTTGATAAATATGTGAAACAGAATCTGGAAATATTGTAATGTGAAATGCTTATGTTTTTATGTGCGATCCCTTATGGCCGAACCTTATGGTTATGGATAGCCTAAGGGTTTTATTTGGATATGAACATGGAGGAAGGTCTTTAATATGATTAAAGTGGTTAATTAATAAAAATACAA